>JAPMLY010001330.1:0-81021 GCA_026401115.1 Tetraselmis chui
CGCGGTAGTTGACCGTGAAGAAGTCGCGGTCTTCCTCCCGGATGCCAAGGGTGTAGTACCCGTCGGCAAGGTCGAGGGAGACGAAGTAGTCGCCCGGCCGCGAGAGGTGACGTAAGTGCTTGAGCGTCTCGCACGTCATGGTGAAGGTCGAGCAATAACGGTTGAGTTCTCGAAGGTCGATAATCAAACGCCATTGGTTGCACCCGGGTTTTGGGACTAAAAACATCCGGGAAACGTAGCGAGGGTTGTCCGCCCGCTCCCAAGCTCCGCAAGCCTCGAAGCGGGGGAGTTCCGAGTTGAGAAACTCGAGTTGGGCCGGCGTTGCGTCGAGCATAGAGATGCCGTGGTTGAAGGGCTTGGGACGTAGACCTTGCTTGAACTTTACGCGAACGCCATGGCGGATCCAGTTTAGGACTTGGCCGCTCGCTCCGATGCGCTCCCACTCCCGCCATCTTCGACGCACGCGGTGGCGCATGAAGGAAGACGTCGGGGAGCAGGAATCGGAGCGGCGGGCCACACCGTCATTTCTTGTTCGAGGTTTTAGCCGAGTCGGCTGGTGTGGTGGCGCGTGCTGCGGCTGCTGCTGCTGCGGCGGCCTTGCGTTTGTCGGCGGCGGCTTTGCGGGCTCGCGCATCGGGGCCGGGAGGCTTGTCCGGTGTGACTTTTGCGAAGGCAGCTCCGGCGGCGGCCTTGCTGGCGGCGTGTAGGCTGACTTCCAGCGTGCGGTCGACGAACGCTTGGCGAAGCGCGTCCAATGTGCCGGAGACCGCGGCAGGGCGCGGTCGGCAGAAACGCTCGTGGGCCAGTTCGGCAAAGACGCGGTCCGCATCTGTGCTCGTTTGTCCGCCCTTGGTGAGGCGGAGGAAGCCCAATCTAGTACGGGCGGCCTCCTCCGTCGCCATGTGGGTGCGATGACCCGCTCGGATGAGGGTAATCGCTGCCGCCTGCTCTGGCGGTAGAGGTGCGCCGTGCGACAGCGTGTCCAGAGCCTCGCCAATTGCCGCGTTGGCGCAACTGTCGAAGAAGGCATAGCACCCGATGTGTAGGTACTCGTCGTAGGCTGCCTGGGTGCGTTTGTCGCTTAGTGAGCGGGCGGTGTCGTCCGTGAGTGTCCACAGACGTGGCTCGTCGACGTCGCGAGGGGGACGTTCGAGGCCGGCCGGGATGACTTCGCCGTAGAAGGTGAAGTCGACGAATTCGGCCACAGAGGGGTCGGGTTCGTCGTCAAGCAGGTCGATAGGTGGCACAGGGGCCTCCTTACCACCCTCCGTCGCTGTGGTCGCGTCGGTGGGAATGGACTGCTGTTGATCCGTAGTAGCAGGTGGAGCTGTCGGCTGTCGAAGCTGAGCGAGCAAGGCAGCGTTAGCCGCCAAAAACTGCTCAGTAATGCGTTGTTCCGATGCCAAAACTGCCGTACGAATCTGTTCGGCTGTGCGTTGTTCGAGTGTGGGAGCGTGAGGGTCGGCCGCTGCGGCGGAAGTAGACTGCTCAGGCTGCATAGTGGGGAACTGCGTAGCTGAACGAGGGGAAGTGTCGCGTGACGCTCGAGTGCGCATGGGACGAAAAGGTAAAACTGACACCCTGCTCGACTACTAGAGTCGAGACTGCATTCGCGCGAAGCCTAGATTGGCTGAGCGCGAAAGCAGAGAGTGCCTAGGCTCGTGGCTAGCTACGGCTTATAGGGCACGGGCTAGCTAGAGCTGACCGTTGGGGAAGTCGTTGGTCGTTGGCTGCGTCTCGCTGCTCGGGCAAGGTGGTTGCCCTGCAGGTGAGACGCGCCGATATTAACGGTAACAGTAACCGCTAGAGTTACTGTCCCGTACACATGATATTGGATATGCAAAGAGTAGAGTCGCAAACTTTCACCCACTTCACTGCGGTCGCATCTCAGCTTTGGTGGTTGACGCTTGCGGTAGGTGCGGGAATTATTTCGCGTGTCCCTATCCACGCGCCTTCTGAAAAGCCCAAAGCAACACCTGCATTCCCGAGACGGACTATGACTTCGGCGATAACCTCCGCCGTAAGGCACGCGGTGTGGCGTGCACCTTGCACAGCCAGCAGCTTGATCCAAGTTCGACGATCGCCCTTCTTATCTGCAGGAAATCTACACCACCAGCCAGGACCATCCGAGCCATACATGGAGGGAGAACACTTTGCGGTTGCCGCTCGCGAGTCTGGTTCGACGAGTCCCGACATTCCCCTTTTCGCATCCACCCCCGGTGCTGTGCCATTTCAAGACGAAGCGGCCGGAGCTGCTCGTCGGGTGGACGTACCCGGCGTCCCCGGTGCTTTTCTTGTAACACAATTGCTGACGCCTACTGAATGTGCTGCCATCATTCGCCTCTCTGAGGCTATGGGCTACACTGAGGACGCCCCCGTATCACTCGGTCGCAACATCCGTCAAAACGAAAATTGCGTTTGGATTGCGGACGATACCCTCACTGGTATGTTGCGCATATTCAGTCGTTTCGTAAACAGTTGCGCATGGGGTTTTTTTGCTGGGGGGGAGTTCGCGAGGAGGTTTTATTGGGCTGCTGATGAGTGTCGATGCAGGGCCTATATACGAGCGTTGTAAGCACATGCTACCTCAAGAAGTGAACGGCGGTGCTGTGGCTGGTCTGAACGCGAGGTGGAGGCTCTACAAGTACGGACCAGGGGACATTTTCAGGTGAAGGGGGCGCCCTTTTCAAATTACACACAGTCCATGTCAGGTAGCAACAGCAGCATGCGACCACCTTCGACGAACCGGCGAACAATGGGCTCACGGTGGCGGGTTGCCGCTGCCAGGGCGCACACAGACGGATCCTGGCCGGGCAGCGGCCTCACAAAAGACGGCGTCCTCAAGCATGACATCTATGGCGATAGATGGTCGCAGCTGACGTTCGTTATCTACCTCAATGGCGACTTCGATGGCGGGGAGACGTCGTTTCACTTGCCCAGTACGAACAACTCTGCTCAGTATCTGTCCCGTTCTACGCAGTAATAGTGAGAGCTCAGCTACTCGCCGTGTTATTTGGAAGACACCTCCCAGGTGATTCTGAAATGCAACGTCATGTTCCCTGCAGGCGCAGGGCCTGGGGGTGAGCGCATAGTGGACACCGTACCTGTCGCGGCCACCCAGGGGGCCGCGCTGTGCTTCTACCACGGCAATCACCCGTTGAGCCATCTGCACGAGGGGAGCGTCATCAACGCTGGGACCAAGTACATCATCAGGACGGATGTTCTTTACATGCTGGAGTAGACATTGACCTTTGACGCAAGGTCATGACTCATAACGAGTCCAGCCAGTCCTCGATCGACTGCTCTCCTAACGGCCCGGAACCAGCTGCTGGCCGCGCCACTGGCGCAGCCCCACTCTGCACGGCGAAACATCCCCTCGTCACAATCGTGTACGGCCCCTTAGCGCGGGGATGCAATGAGAAAAAAGTTGTGACTGTCCAACCATCTGCCTGGCCATACCTTGGTTGAGGACGATATTTGTAACAAGGAATCCAGTTCGTCCGGAAGTGTCTCTGATGTACTAGCGTTCTTCTGCGACTGCACAGTTGGCCCTCCTGCAACATTGAAACCCCACGTTGGCTCGCGTTGGTTATGCTATGCGGTACTGATCACATCAGGTGTGGCGGGAGAGTGTTCTCAGGCTAGGGGGTCAACATGCATGGGCTCAGGCACACATAGTATATATCCTAGGGACAAACCAGAAAGAAGATAATCAAGGTCGGATTCGTCAGGGACAGGGGCCGTAGTTGGTTTCACTGCTGACGATGCTCGTGGTAAAGCTGTATCCTGTGCAGCCGCAGCACCGCTGTGGGCGGTGGTGACAGGGCTCGACCCCTCCGCTGATTCCTTCGTATGAGCACGCTGTTCGGTTGGATGCCCTGAGGAGCCTGTGGTATAGTCGGACCCGGGGACCGCTGCGGCTGGCTGTGCACTCGGTGCAGTCTTTGCCTCATCAGTCTGCAGTGTCTCGTCTGTTGCCAGGTGCCAATCTGCATAACCTTTTTCTGACTCGCTACGGATGTCCTCCAATGTGTCATCCGCATACACATACTCTGGCTCGATGTTCAGCACCTGCAAACGAGTCATGCCAAGCATAGCTTTTCACCTCGCAAAACTAATAGGAAAAAGGTCGGCCCGGCCTTTGATTAAGAGATAGATGTATCGCATTGCATCCACACTTGTCAAGTCAAATGTTTACCCTGCTTCCCCATATATATATGGACCTCTGGAGTGAGGACGCACGCGCAGTGTGGCGGGCATGTATAAGTTAAAGGAGCAGCGACTGACCTCGTGGATGGGAAGCAACGCCAAGCAGCTGTCGAGAGACCTCAGGTCCAGAGAGAGTCCCTGATATATGTTTCGAGTGCTCGAGGTTAACGTCTCCAAATTTTCCAATGGGTGGAAATGTGAAGCGTCCTGTGTGATGCAGCCTCACCTCGTGGTTGGTGTCCACATGTTTGGCAGCTTCAAACTCAAGTTCTGATTGCAGCGCCCTGAACAGGATAGCCACACTGGTGATGTCCTTTTAATCTTTATCAACATACTGACAGCATCACAGCTTCATCAGTGCGGAGACATCGCATCCAGGACTGCAGCGGAGGCCAGCGCACAATTAAGGTGATATGCTGCACCGCACCTGAATCGCCAGTGCCTGCCAGGGTCTAGGCAATCAGCATTTGCCAGAAGCTCTGCGAGATCAGCGCCCTGAAGGATTGGGAGCAAAGCGTCATTATCAACACCAACTGGGAAAATTAGAGTGACGACGCAGAAATAGCTCTGGCATGAACGGCTAAGGAATAGCAGGAGGTCAATAGATATAGCTCGCCTTGGACTTTCGGGCCGCAGGTCCAGAAGCGTCAGCGGGAGTTTCAGCCTCTTCTTCGTATCTACGAAAAAAAACACTTGTTTAAGGCTAGGCTTTATGCCCTGACAAGCTTTGAGCTGAGCTATGCTTGCTGACAGCAGTGCATGACTATTGTTACGTTTCATTTGCAAACAGGCGGGCGTAGAAGCTGTGAGCTAGCAAACTCACCGGTCATGATTACTATCCAGCTGCAGCAAATCCTGGGTTCGGTGCCCCGACCGACGTGGTCTCCCCGCTGGCGCCCCTTTTCCACCGCGCCCGGTCGCTGCACCCTGTGCGGCAGCCCCCCCACTCCCTCGCCCCCGGCTCCGCTTTTGTGTCAGTCGATACTTCGACCTCGCCGAGTCTTTTTCAGAGAAGTCCATTCTATACGTTCAAATCCCTGTCGAATCACAAACGCGCCCCGAGTGCCCAACATCAGTACCAGAGGCACACATTGCTGAAAAAGAACAGCCCGCTCCACTCCTGATCACCAGTGGCCGTGGACGAAAGGGCGACAACAGGGAAGTTGCACACGCTGTGCATCGATGCGACAACGCAGATAGAAAATTGCACGCTCCCACCTCGCAGATAAATCAAGTTGCCGCTCACGTCTTCGGGCTTTGTTGCTAGGCCGGCACAGGTACTCCCTGGCACTGACGGGCAGGGCGCCAACGACCTGACGCAAGGCGAAAAACAAGGAAGGCACGTCGAAAATCTATTGGACAAATGTTTCAAGGACCATACACGCGCACACTGCCGAGGATGAAATTGTTAGCGGATCCCGCTTCGTAGCCGTGAAATGGTATCCGCCTGGCGCGGTACCTGTAAGTAAGATAGCAGGGTAGTGATTCCAGTAATTTATTACAAGTAAAGTATCGATGGCAGGGTCGTTTTTTTTTTTTTTGCGCCCCCGGGCAGGGTCGTTATTTTTTTTTGTAATTGATATTTATCCCCCCTCTGCGAAATAGTCTGCGAAGTGATTTCGAAAGAAAAAACCCCGGGATATGGGACTGGCAGGGAACCCGCACCGCCACCCTCTACAGGCGGCGTTTTGCAAGCATGACTGAGAGCTGAAGTTCGAAACAAACCTCAACTCAACATCGATCATGCTCCCGGGTAGGCGACGCTCGTGTGAGTGCATTAAGTACCATTGTACGAGAACCGTACCGTACTGCGCTAACCCCACACCAGGCCAGTGTTGGAGTTTCACCAACTAAAACCTTCCAGTGACATGCAAACAAACATGAATGCATTCCCGGCACAGACCAAGAAAGGTCTGCCCTACCCGTCCGGGCGTCGACCCATTCGAGAAATGCGAGAAGGACCAAGGCCCATCTCACGGAGCAAAACATTTCGGGAGTGCGATACATGAACTACAAAGAAAGCAATATGAGGGAGGGCTTGGCGCCATAACTGGAAAAACCTCCCATTTCCTGTAAAATGGGTGGCGCCATGGAGGGAAGGGGGGACACCGCCTAAAAGTAAGGCATTTATATCTTCGGGGGATGTAGCGAAACGACGCACAAAACCATTAAAATCTGGGGCTAGCGCCCCAAAATTACGACGGTGGCATTCCCAACGTGGGCATTCAAGCAAAATATGTTCTATAGATTCAATAACATCCCCGCCGCATGCAGGACAATGATGGAGAAAACGTTCAGGCATGGCATGAATGCGGGCAAGACGACGGGCTGTGGGAAATACACGCGTACGCAATTGAATCATAATGTGTAACCCTGCAACGGCCCCCGCGGGAATGCCCGTGCCGTATTGTGGCAATGGGTTCCCAACATATGAGGCATGGGAATAAATACTCCACGTATTAGTACATGCCGACGATGATGTCTCGAATCGACCCCATACCGCTGCTTTAACAAGGTTAGAGGCCACGCGTGGTTGCAAAGACCTCCAAGCGGGTGGGACGCGTACGTTTTGGGCTAATTCCGCGCTTGCCCTAGCAAAACGATCCAGCCACCGCACGGTCCCAGACGTCCAAGTATTTGGGCGCATACGACTAGGTTGGCGCACTAGATCGCTTATGCATGTATTTAGGGTGGGCGCTTTAAGGAACGCCCTAGTCCTAGCCGCTGCTGCCATTGCTTCTATGGGCGCTATTCCTAGCTCCCGTAGTAGTGGCGCTGTGGCCACCCCAGGGGCCTTTGCACCCACCCCAACTAGGCGCCTCAAACATTGATTTAATATAGTTTGTAATCTATTGACGCCGCTAGTCGAATCCATCCCCCATACTTCACACCCGTAAGTAAGGACCGGCAATATGCAGGTCTTAAGCACCGAGGTGCGTACATTAATGGGGATATCCCGCCCTCCTAACACCGAGTCGAGCGCTTCAACGGCGCGCCTACTTTTGTTTACCCTATCGCCCACGATATTTCGCATACTTAAATCCGAATTTATCAACGCGCCTAAATATCTATACTCAGATACAACCGGTACCCGTTCCCCCCCGAGCTGCCAACGGTCGGCTTGTTCGCGTAGTGCGACTACATCGGAGTGGCGGCCTAGCGCCATTACCCCGCATTTTTTTACACCGAATCCCATATAGTGATCCTCCGCCCATTGGGAAAAGTGGGCGAACATGGCATGCAAGTTATCGAGCGATGGCGCAAGGCCCACGGTGTCGTCGGCGAATAATTGGCCCGGCACCCTTAACGGTTGCCTAGAGTCAAGCATGTCAACGCAACCCGGCACCTCGCACCCCAATCCTTCTATCCCGTCAAATATATCATTAATAAATATGTTAAAGAGGATTGGGGATGCTGGGCACCCTTGTCGCAGTCCGCGCTCTATTGGGATGGGGTCGGATAATATGCCCGGGGCCTCTCCAGTTTTTACTTGGACAGTGCTATCCCTATATAGAGCTTTAAGGAAGGATAGCATATGTCCCGTAATCCCATGTTTAGAAAATAGAAGTTCATGAGGGATAGTATCGTATGCTTTCCGTAAATCTATAAACCCCGCATACGTGGGTAGCCCTAACGCTTGGCGGCGGCCCGCGATATCAAATATGCTCGCGACATGCAAGGGGCACTCTTCCCCTGGCATAAATCCCCCTTGCCACCGGCGGATTAATTTATTCGTTTGGCATACATCTTGAAGACGTTGGGTTAAGACCGTCATTACTAGTTTAATAAGAGCCCCCATAATGGAAATGCCCCTATAATTATCGATGACGGTCACGTCCCCTTTTTTTAGTATTGACACGACCGCGGAGCTACACCATTGCTTAGGGACACATTTAGTAGTCCATATCTTATTCATCAACTCCAATAGGGATTTGCCAAAAGGGCTATCCGGGGCGTATATCGCCAGTTTTAAGGTCTCCGCGGTTATGCCATCCACCCCTGAAGCTTTATTATTATTTAATCTTTTAAGGGCCTTGCAAAGTTCCCCTCCACCAATGGGTCCGTTAATCCCATCTAGCGCAGGGGAGGGGGGCCGGCCCCCTCGGCGTCGTTCCCATGCCTCGCGGTAAATGGTAGCCCTACACGCAGGGTCGCGCAAAAGCTCCCGATAGTGCCGCGCCCAGCACGCGTTAATTTCACCCGGTTCGGTATGGAGTACTCCCGACGTCGGATCATGCACTGGTTGTTCCGCGCGGTTGCTTTGCGTAGGATGACCCTTGGCAATAGAGCGGGCCCATTTCTAAAAACCCCGCCTACCACCACCTTGTATAAAATCGTTAATGGCCTTGTCTATGGCTCTAGCATTTTGGCGGCGGCGGTTAGTTCGGACCATGTTTTTAACCCGTAAGCGCGCAGCGATATACCTATCCAATGCTACGGATTGGATAGGGCCGCGGGCTTCTTGGCACAAGGCCAAAAAAGCATGCCGACGACGAGCGATAGCCCCTAGGATAGAACGTTGTAGCGTAGGCCCGAGGCCCTTACCCCTAGTGCGTGAAACCGCCCCTACCCTACGGGCTGTAGACCATACGCCTTGGACAAAACCATCGGCGTCGGCGTCGATGGAGTCGGGTTCCCGTGACATGGCCCCCTCCATAGGCTCGTCATTAGGAGGGGCTAGTACCGCGAAGGGGTTAGCGGTGACGAAGTCGCGGAACGGTGTCGGCCACTCAGATGGAGGATCTCCCCGAGCCGGCTTCGGGATTGACCGGACGGAGAGGCGTTCAAGCAGGAGAGGGGGTGGGGATGTTCGAGCGAATCACCCACAAGGCGAGGGACGGAAGCGAAGACAGGGAAGTGGTCGGAGGTGTCCCATGAACAGTCGACAAAGACAGAGTGTGGGAAGGAAAGGGAAGGGCCCATGACGGGGGGCCATGCCACAAAATGATCGATCACCCGGCAGGTGCCCCCCCGGTATGTACCACGCACGCGCGCCGAAGCGTCTCGCGGCCAAACTGTTTTCGCATCTGGTACACACCGCCAACGCCGTAACAAATCATCTAACTGTGCTTCATGGAGGTTCCAATCCCCCCCGACGACGATGGTATCTCTAGGGAATTTTTCACGAAGCTGCGCTAGCTCCTCGCGCAAGCGGTACGGTTCCCCTTGCGATCCGGTAGGGAGATAGACCGAGATAAATATAATGCCCGCGGAGTCGTTGCCACCGTCTCCGCCCACGCGGACACAAGTTCAACACGGGTGGGGCGTGCCGATGACCCTAGTATGTAGCGACGACCGGACCAAAACACAACATCCACGCTCCGAGGCAACGCGGTCACCGAACGAATAATGATCGGAATATCATGTAAACCGTGCCCGCGCATCGGTGGCCCTAACTAAAGTTTCTTGAAGGAGAAGAATGTCTATAGCCCCGGCCACGAGCATTGCATTGATCTCCTCTATTTTCGACGAAAGCCCGTTCACGTTAAGGGTTGCTATACGAAGGTGGGCGGATGGGCACGGGGGGCGGGCATGCAAGGTCGGCGGGGGGGGGGGGGGGTGGGTCTAAGTTAGCTGGAGCGGTGTAGGCTAGAGCGGACGGGGCAGGGCGATGCGGGCAGCATGGCGGTCCCAATACGGGCGATGCGCCCGCAAGTAACATCCCCAGCGGCCCGCAAAACGTTGCATGCGTTCACGGACGTGTACCCCCTGCCCGGGAGAGTAGTATACATCAAAGCGCACCCCGCCGTCCGGTTGCATCACGCGAGCGATTTTCGTAACGGCCGAAGGCCGCGCATTGAACGCTCGGGTCACGCGGTCCCAGAAAGCAGGCAGCGGTGAGGGGTCCCCCCAGCAGCACACATGACGGTGAGACGCCCCGGCGTCCCCGGCTAGGTGCCCGGCCGTCCCTAAGTATGCCCTTGTCTCTATGACGGATCCAGCTAGTCGCGCTTGGCTACCCATTGTGGGGCCAATCCTATTTAGACTCAAGCTAGGTTATCCCAGGTGGGAAGACACGGTAATACGTCGGGGGTGCTCTAATCATCCCTTGACTTGTACTTTGATTTGTATGGTCAGATTGATTTGAATCTAGAGGTTTGCATATCCAATATCATGTGTACGGGACAGTAACTCTAGCGGTTACTGGTACCGTTAATATCGGCGCGTCTCGCCTGTAGGGCAACCACCTTGCCCGAACAGTTAGACGCAGCCAACGACCAACGACTTCCCCAACGGTCAGCTCTAGCTAGCCCGTGCCTTATAAGCCGTAGCTAGCCACGAGCCTAGGCACTCTCTGCTTTCGCGCTCAGCCAATCTAGGCTTCGCGCGAATGCAGTCTCGACTCTCGTAGTCGAGTAGGGTGTCAATCTTACTTTCGTCCCATGCGCACTCGAGCGTCACGCGACACTTCCCCTCGTTCAGCTACGCAATTCCCCAATATGCAGCCTGAGCAGTCTACATCCGCCGCAGCGGCCGACCCTCACGCTACCTCACTCGAACAACGCACAGCCGAACAGATTCGTACGGCAGTTTTGGCATCGGAACAACGGATAACGGAACAGTTTTTGGCGGCTAACGCTGCCTTACTCGCCCAGCTCCAACGCACCACAGCTACACCTGCTCCTACTGATCCACAGCAGTCCATTCCCGCCGACGCAACAGCGACGGAGGGTGGTAAGGCGGCCCCCGAGCCACCTATCGACCTGCTCGACGACGAACCCGACCCCGCCGCGGCCGAGTTCGTCGACTTCACCTACTACGGCGAAGTCATCCCGGCCGGCCTCGAACGTCCCCCTCGAGACGTCGAGGAGCCACGTCTGTGGACTCTCACGGACGACACCGCCCGCGCCCTAAGCGACAAACGCACCCAAGCGGCATACGACGAGTACCTACACATCGGGTGCTATGCCTTCTTCGACAGTTGCGCCAACGCGGCAATTGGCGAGGCTTTGGACACGTTGTCGCACGGCCCACCTCTACCTACAGAGCAGGCGGCAGCGATTGCCCTCATCCGAGCGGGCCATCGCACCCACGCAGCGACGGAGGAGGCCGCCCGTACTAGACTGGGCTTCCTCCGCCTCACCAAGGGCGGACAAACGAGCACAGATGCGGACCGCGTGTTTGCCGAATTGGCACACGAGCGCTTTTGCCGACCGCGTCCTACCGCGGTCTCCGGCACATTGGACGCGCTACGCCAAGCTTTCGTCGACCGCACGCTTGAAGTCAGCTTACACGCCGCCAGCAAGGCCGCCGCCGGCGCCGCTTTCGCAAAGGTCACGCCGGACAAGCCCACCGGCCCCGACGCTCGCACCCGCAAAGCCGCCGCCGAAAAACGCAAGGCCGCTGCCGCAGCAGCAGCCGCGGCACGAGCCGCCCCCCCCCCCCAAGCCGACCGACCCGGCTAAAACCCCGAGCAAGAAATGATGGTGTGGCCCGCCGCGCCGATTCCTGCTCCCCGACATCTTCCTTCATGCGCCACCGCGTACGTCGAAAATGGCGGGAGTGGGAGCGCATCGGCGCGAGCGGCCAAGTCCTAGGTTGGATCCGCCACGGCGTACGTGTGAAGTTCAAGCACGGCCTACGTCCCAAGCCGTTCAACCACGGCATCTCCATGCTAGACGCCACACCCGACCAACTCGAGTTTCTCAACTCGGAACTACCACGCTTCGAGGCTTGCGGCGCATGGGAGCGCTCTACGAACCCCCGCTACGTCTCCCGGATGTTCTTGGTGCCAAAACCCGGATGCAATCAATGGCGCTTGATCATCGACCTTCGAGAACTCAACCGCTATTGCTCAACGTTCAACATGACTTGCGAGACCCTCAAGCACCTCCGCCATCTATCTCGACCGGGGGACTACTTCGTCTCACTCGACCTCACCGATGGGTACTACACCCTTGGCATCCGGGAGGAGGACCGCGACTACTTCACGGTCAACTACCGCGGCACCCTATGGCGCCTCGCATGCCTCCCCATGGGGTGGTCGGGCTCCGCCTACTACTTTTGCAAGCTCACTCAAGTGTTTACGAACCACCTCCGCCGCCCTCCTCCTCCCACGCCCGCATCTACACCGGCCGGCCCGCGCCGCCCGTCCAAGCGCTTCCTCCGGAACGCGCGATGGCGAGGAACCCGACTACTCCCCTACATGGACGACTTCCTCTTCTTGGCGGATTCCTACGACGAGGCCCTCTTACTCCGGCAGCGCGTCCAAGCCCTGCTCGACAGCCTCGGCCTACAACGCAACCCCAAGAAAGGTGTATGGACGCCAACGCAAGTCGGCGACCACTTGGGCCTCACGGTGGATTTACTACGCGGCGAGTTTCGCGCCCCACCCGAAAAACTGCTACACCTCGCACAACACGCTTCGGCCTTGCTCGGACGAGCAGCGTCCAACGCACGATGGCTACCCACACGCCAACTCGCAGCCTTCGCGGGAAAAGCGCAATTCCTCTACCTCGCCATCGCGCCCGCCCGATTCTTTTTGCGCGAGCTCCACAACGTCTTGGCTACCCGTACCGGTTGGGGGGGACGCGTGCGCCTCACCCACCAACTCCGACGCGACCTCGAGTGGTGGCGCACGGTACCCTCCCAACACAACGGCCGGTCGATCTACAAGCCCGTCGAGACCGCCTACTTACACGCCGACTCGAGCGACTACGGGTGGGGAGCCGTCCTCAACGAGGACGCCAATTACCAAGCCCGCGGGTTTTGGAGCGCCCCCGACCGCCTCCAACACATTACGTGGAAGGAACTTCGAGCAGTCAGGCACGCGGTCGAATCCTTTCTACCGCAACTCCGAGGACGACAAGTCCTCCTCCACGAGGACAACACTGCCGTGGTCGCCGTCCTAACCAAGCTAACGTCCCGGTCACCCGTCATGATGACGGAGCTGCGGCGTTTGTGGTTCTTACTCGACACCAACGACATCCACATCCGCCCACGCTACATCCGGTCAGCCGCCAACGTCTGGGCCGACACACTCAGCCGCGAGCTGGACTCCGAAGACTGGCAGCTAAACCCTCAACTCTTCAACCACCTTCAGCTCCGGTGGGGCCCGCATACAATCGACCGGTTCGCTTCTATGCTCAACACGCAACTGCCACGCTTCAACGCCCGCTGGCGCGACCCCTTGTGCGAGGACATCGACTGCCTACACCTCCCCGACGCGGCGTGGAAACGCGAGAACAACTACTGCAACCCCCCTTGGTCTGCCCTACCCGCACTCGCCGCGAAACTCGAACAAGCTCAAGCCGCGGCGACTGTCATCGCCCCCTACTGGCGGAACAAAACGTGGTACCACGCGTTCGCCCGCTTGGCCACCGAGACCGTACACTTCCCAGCGTCCCGCAACCTGTTCTTCCCCGGCAGGCTAGGCAAGCGAGAAGGGGTCGGACCTCCCGCTTGGAGCATCGTGGCTTTTCGACTAGCACCCCCTCTTGGCTCTACACGCGACGCGGTGCGATTGGCCGGGCGATACGCCCGGACCGATTAAATACTCCTGTACAGCACGTCCTCCCTCTGCGTACAGGACCGCCGCGCTACGGATTACGCCGCGGAGCAGCACAGTCGCCCTGGTCCTCCGAACTGGCTGAAACTTTTCAAGACCTCCTAGGTTCAGATAAGCTCGGGGTTACAGCGGTTGCCCTACTCAGCAACTCGCTAGCGCCCTCTACGTACTCGAGCTACCAGAGCGCAATCCGACAGTTTTTTATTTTTTGTGCAGAGGAAAATATCGCCCCGCTACAGGCCACGCCGGCCACGATGGTCCGCTACACCGCCTGGCTAGCCCTCTCGGGAACGGTCGCTGCCAGCTCGCTGCAGCCTTACTTCTCCGCAATTAACAAGTTCTTCCGCGACCACCGGCGCCAACCTATCGCCGTGGGCGAACTCCTGGCGGACGCCCGCCGTGGACTCGAAATGCTACAGCACCGCCTGCTGCCCACCACCGCTCGCCTCCCGCTACCCGCACAAGTCGCTCTGGACATCCTACACGCCGCCAACACCCTACACGGAACTTTCGCGTGGACCCCTGCTTCCCTCCCTCAGATGCAGCGCTTCAGAGCCTGTTTAGCGGTGTGTGTCAATTACATGTTTTTCTGCCGCGCCGAAACCGGCGCCCGCTGCCAGACCGGCGACCTAGTGGTCGACAGGCCCTCTCAACAAATCTGCCTATTCGTGCGCAAATCTAAAGGGGACCAGCGCCGCGACGCGGCCGAAAAACCTGTCATCGCTATCCCTGTAGCAGCTAACCCCGTCTTGGCAGACCTGCTCGTCTACTACACGGAGCAGCGCGCGACCTTCTGCAACAAATTCTACAACACGCCACCCCCACTCGCCTTTTGGAGCTGCTCACCTTCCGAACCTTCCACCGAGTGGGGCGCCGCGTCCACCATCTCCGCCTGGCTCTCCCTCGCCCTCCTCACAGTCCACTCGTCCGCGCCCGCCGGCTTTAAATGGACGTCGCACAGCCTACGCAAAGGCGCGGCGTCCGCTGCCAGCTGCATCGGCGCGCCCCTCCCCGTAATCAAATTTATGGGTGGCTGGGCCAAGAACAGCTCTGTGACCGAAGGCAAATATATTGACCCAACCATGACCCCATCACCTGCTGCTTGGCGGTTCTTCGGCTGGCTCACTCCGTCCCCCCCGCAACACTAATTCTGGCTGTGCAAGCCTTTGGCTTTAGGTTACTGGCAAAACGTGCCCTAGGGTAAATGGTCAGATTGATTTGAATCTAGAGGTTTGCATATCCAATATCATGTGTACGGGACAGTAACTCTAGCGGTTACTGGTACCGTTAATATCGGCGCGTCTCGCCTGCAGGGCAACCACCTTGCCCGAACAGTTAGACGCAGCCAACGACCAACGACTTCCCCAACGGTCAGCTCTAGCTAGCCCGTGCCTTATAAGCCGTAGCTAGCCACGAGCCTAGGCACTCTCTGCTTTCGCGCTCAGCCAATCTAGGCTTCGCGCGAACCCACCCACCCATCCCTATAATCCTGCGCTAATTGACCCCCAGACCCTGTCTGTGGGTGTCTTTTGGCCAAATTGTAAGCAAGCTGACATCTTTGGCAAAACGTGCCCTAGGGTAAATTTTATTATCCAAAATAGGGTATTTCGCAATATTTTGAAGGACGTAGCAAAAGATGGCCCTAGCCACATAAAAGTGATGCCTGGTGGTCGCCTCCGCGGACTCGCTCGGTGCTGCAGGCGCTCGGCAGTCCGTCGCCGCCGTAGGTTTGCTCAGCGCTGCGGATGTCCGTCCGTTCGTCCAGGCCGAGTGTCGGTAGTCTCAGTCCGACGGCGCCGGGGGGGGGGGGGGGGGGGGGGGCGTGGGGAAAAGCAACCGTCAAGCACTCCTCAAAGCGACGCGGGCCACGCGGGATCCTCGTGTATAGTCCGTTGCTGACCGCGAGAAAGCCCCCCTTTAAGTTGCGCGGCGAGTCCCGAAGGAGGTCCGCTTGATGCGAGTTGGGTGGCTGGCGGGCGGAAGGGCTGGCGGGCGGAATGGACTTACGCTGTGGCGGAATTGGCTGTCTCAGTGGCGTTTGTTAGTACTTTAGTAGTACTTCGGTACCGGTTCCGGTGTTCAGTGACGGTATGAAGTGAAGTGGATACCGCCCCTATTCTCGGTATCCTCGATACTGTTGTTCGCCGCTACCAGTATACCGCTACAAATTGAAATTGAAATTGAAATTGTTTACAACTTGTACCGTATGCGCCGGTTGCTGTCTCTGGGCCCTCCCAACAATGCCACACAAGAAACTAACATGTTGGGGCTAGACTGTTAACCACCTAAATCCAACCTCTCCAAAGGGTGTTCGGGGTTTACTCCTCCCCCCGGGGAGTGTGCGATGCGGGGTGATGGCGGCGTGCAGTTAGGGGCGTGAGACCGTGAGTAGGTGAAGTGTGTGGAGGCGCGGCGAGTGGCCGTGCGGGATTCGATGCGGTATATGAGTAGGAGATGATGCAGCCATTGGACCGTGTGCGTGTGGAGTTGTGTAATGATGCGGGATGTGTCGAGTCGTGCTTTCGAGATGTCTGGGGGGGCATGTGCGGAGAGTGAGAAGAGAGGCGAGACTTGTGATGGTGGATGAGTGCGGTGTACCCGTGCGGCTCGTGACGATGGGAAGGATGTCGACAGCGGTACCGGGCCAGTGGTGGCGGATGACATTGGCGAGGGGGGTGTACATGATGCGAATCATTTTGGCTGTGTGGGAGAGGTTGTGGTCCGTGCAATACTTCCCCTATTTAAATCCCCTATTCGATTCCCCTATTTGAATTTTTTTTTATCAAGGAGTATCGGCGGCGACCGTTCGTGTGACCGACGTATCAAGGTTCGAGGAATCGGATAAAGTCGGGTTTGTGTGCGGGGGGTCGCGGCGCGGGGGGGTGAATCTCGGTGGGGAGGATGGTAAAGCACGAGGTTAGGGAGTCGGGCGAGAGGCCTTCGTCAGCAACAACAAGGAGGGTGGGCATGTGGGTGGGGTGAGGGGGATGGCAGTCAAGAGGGGTATGGGCCGGTGTGGGGGAAGAGAATGATTTGATGGGTATGTTACCAAAGTCCGCGGTGATGGTCTCCCACCGGCCTCCGCTGTTGTGTTCCAAAAGGGAGAGGAGTAGTTGTAGGGCGTTGTTGTGGCGGTCATGTCTTAGGCCAGACATGGTGGGCCAGTCATCGGCCATGTGGCCATTGCCGGTGAATTGGCCACACATGGGGCAGCGCAAGGTGGGGTTGTGGGTGTGGAGGCGGGTGTTGTGTACGCCCCACATGAATTCTTGCTTGTGGGTGAATTGGGTGTTGGTGAGTGTGGTGCGTTTTTTGTGGAATGTGAAGTCGGAGCCGTCCTCCGCGGCGCGGGCGAGGAGGGCACCGTGTTTAGAGGCTTGTGAGAGGTGTGTGTGTGTGTGTGTGTGTGTGTGTTTGGTGATGTGTGTGTGTGTGCGTCTGTTTCGAGGTTGGTGTATCTATAGGGTACGGGCTCCCCTAGGGTTTGCGGTAAGAGTGTGTATGGCCATGTCCAGTGGCCTGTCGACACGTCTGAACCTGTGGTGTATGTTGTGTCGGGTGGGTGTCCGTCTGCAACCTGGTTAGCTAGGGTGTCTGCGAAGTCACTGCCTAATGAGTGGTTGTGTGCTTTGATTTTGCCGAGGTGTGTGCGGATGCCTGAGGCGCAACGGGTCCTGAGGGTGTGTGTGATGGAGAGGAGTGTGTCGCGGTGGATGTTGTGGCGGTATGCATATGGGCAGTTTAAGTAGCCTTGTATGAGGCGGAGGGAGCATGCACTGTCTATAAGCAAGTGGGTGTGGCCTAGTTGGAGGCTTATGTCGATGCCCGCTAATTCAGCGCGATTGATGGTGTGTGAGGGAGGGGTGGAGATCACCAGAATTTTGATGCGGGTGTCCGAGGCGGGGTGGGTTGCGGCTGCTCCAAGGGAAGAGGGGCCTCCCTTCTTGGAGCCATCTATGTATACGAAGTATTGCCAATTCCAAGCAAGTTCTCCTCTAGTGGGGGAGTATGTTAGTTTCGTGCGGTCCGGCATGGGATAAGTAAGGGGGTGAGTGGGGTTGGGGGGGGGAGGTGGTAGATGCCTGCGGAGTGAGGTGAGTAAGTATCGAAGAGGTGTGGAGGTGGGATGGTGATGGTGGGGTTGGGAAGGTTTATGTCGTATATCGATTCGAGTGTGTTGTGGAGGGCGGGCATAGCTACGTGTGAGGGCAAGGCGGAGAATGCGAGGGGGTTGGCGACGAGGTAGATGTCGACCATCCAGCGTGTGCCGAAAGGCGTGGGGGTGGGGTGACCTGTGTGATGGTCGGGGGGTAGGAAGGTGTTTGCGTCGTTGGGGAGGGTGTAGAGGTGGTGGGTGTATGGAGAGGCTATGTACTTGGAATGGCGGTATGGTGTGTGTTCCCAACGGGGGAGTATGAGGATGGTGGAGCTGGGTGTGTGTGACGCGGTGGAGTGGGCGCTAGTGATTGCGTGTTCCATGGCGCGGCGCATGCATTCGTGGTCGTATTCCGGGTTAGCGATGTTGGTGCCGTGCCATGTGTGTGAAGCGTTGCTGCCGCTGGATGAGAAGATTATGTCTTCGGGGTATAGTGAGTGGTAGGTGTGGGTGTGGAGTAATCTGTAAAAGGGGTCTGAGTAGAGTTATGTCTGGATGCGGAATGTGGTGCGTAGTGTTGTGAGTAAGTCCTCTCGTGTGGCCCATCCGTTGCGTGTGGTGGTGGCGGGTGTGGGTGAGTGGATTTCTGAACGGGAGCCTAGGCGGGTGATGAGGTGGTAGACCTCCTCTTCGAACGAGCGATGTGTGAGGTCGGGGCGGAAGAGTTGGAATAGGTGTCGGGTGCGGGGGCCGGAGAGGGTAGTGACCTCGCGGCCGTCGGGGTTGCAAAGGATGGTGGTGTCGTGTAGTGTTGGGTGGGAGTGTATGGTAAAAGTGCCGGTGGGGAGCATGTCGAGGTCGGGGTGGATGGGGTCGTGTTTGAATGTGATGAGGGGGTGCGTCCATGGGGGGGGTCCAGGGTCGGGTAGGATATACCGCTAAAAATTTCTCCCGCGCGTGGTCATCCCCTATTCAAGGCTCAAGGAATCGGCGCGCGTCATTGCTATCCATGTTCACGGGTACCAACTAGCTTTTTGCACGTCTCCATCGCGGGCTTCAGGGCTCCCCACTACAAGCAACGCGAGGCTAGAGGCGCGAAGGACCGGCATCGAGGAGCCCACCACGTCGGCGACGAATATTCACTCTAAGGCACGCCACAACGCCACCTTGGGCGACTTCCGGTATAGTTCAAGCCACATACCCCCCCCCCCCCCCCCCCCCCCCCCCCCCCCAATCGACCCCGCGTGCTCTACACATTTTAGGACGCGACGCACGTGCCAACCCGGATGGCCGCCGCGGCGACCCGGCCGGGACAAAGTAATCGGCTACCTCCACCACCACCTTTAGGCCGGTCGTGCCCTTGACCCCCACCCCGGGTAACCTTCCCACATCATCACCTAATGCTCAATCGCCTTCGCATGCTTTACGACCTGCTAATACTCCGTCTCGGTTTTCACCCCCCGCTCCCACAATGCGCTCCCCCGCTCCTTTGATGTGCGTTGGTTGCTCCGCGTCGTTCCCGACCCTTCCAGCGTTGTGCGCCCATCCAAATTCCTCCGGGACAACGTGCACTTTCGCGCCCGACAATTGACCAATTGTGGATGCCGATCGCCACCTTCTCGCGCCATGCACTTTTTGCGGACGATACTTTCGGAGCGGTGGCCTAAATAGACACCAACATTCTTGTTCTCAGCGCAATACTGCGCCCTCCCAACCGCCGGCATGCGGTGCTTCGCTTCCGCGCGGTGGGCCATCTCAAGTGCATCCCCAGTCCTTGCCCCCCGCCATCCAATGGTGCCTTGACCATGGGGCCACTGGTGGGGAGAACTCCAAAGCCTTCTTCGAGTCCTACCTCCTTCCCTTCCGATACAGTACGTCCTCGAACGGCGTCCCCCCTTCGGTGGTACGCCTCGTCAAGCCGGTCTTCGAGGAGCTTGTCGGTTGCGTTTTGTCTTTCCGTGGTAGGGCCACCCAAGAGGCTTCCGCGGAAGCGGCTTGAGCGGCCTGGCTTTTATTTCCGCGCTTAGTTTTGCGCCCCATGGCTGATTTCACTTCTGCGGGGCATCTGCTCCCGGCCCGGTCGCTGATTACCGTGACAACCGCTTTGCCCATTGGGCGTCAAGATATCTCGATACATTGTTTTACGCCGCTCGCGCTCACGCATCCCTTACCAATGGGCGGGCACTGCCACCTACCTCACTTCCGAAGGCCAGTACCGACTCCATTCCCCTTCACAGCCCTTTCATAACGGCGTCTCGGCCAAGGTAGCCAACCGGGCGGCTAGTCTAGCTGCGGTTGGGGAGTACCGTCGTGCTATGGAGGCCCTGCACTCCAACCCCGTTGCAAGTGGTCGTGGGGTGCACGAGGAATTATTACTATTGCACCCACACGACGATGACGACCTCGCGGACGTGTTGCCGGATCCCTTCTCCCTCCCTCGTATCAAACTCCGTGCTTCGGAAGTTGATATTATAGAGGTCGTTGCTAGATGCCATGAAAGTCTACTCCTCATGTCGTTGGTTGGAGTTTTGAAACTCTTCGCGCGTTGGGTTCCCCTTGCACTCTCACCGGTTTAGCCGAAGCCGTCGTGAATGCAGGGGTTCTGTTAATATCCCTCCGTAGGGCTGCTAATGGACACATTTGTACGCTGGATTCCGGGGGAGTCTTGGCCCTCCACACATAGGTGGTCGCAGTGTATGCACGATGCGCGGAACTCATATCCATGTTAGAAGAGGCGGAGGGCCCATAACCTGTTAGAAATGCCATGAGGGGGGTTAGAACCCACGCCTCCCGGAACGGAGTTGTACGCCTTATCCAAGTACCGCCCCAAAAGTCGGTACCCGATTGGAACATATTGTGTATATGAATTCCGCGCATCGTGCATACACTGCGACCACCTATGTGTGGAGGGCCAAGACTCCCCCGGAGTTAAGCGTACAGATGTGTCCATTAGCAGCCCTACGGAGGGATATTAACACTCCCCCTTAATGGACATCATCCCATGAACTCCGGCCGGTAAACTCGCAGTAAACGCGGAGGGCCCATAACCTGTTAGAGCTGGGAACGGATAGTTACACGGAGGTCGTGCCGGCCCCACAGGGGGGCCGGCTTTGGTGACTAGAGGAGTGGGAAGAGAGAGATGGCGGCCGGCGAAGGCACCGGCATGGCCGGCCGACCGCCACAAATAGGGAATAGAGTACCGCTAACAGCATAACACTAAGTACTAGAATGACAAATAGCTACCTTGTACATATGTACTATGCAACGGGATGCTAGTTCTAACCCCCCTCATGGCATTTCTAACAGGTTATGGGCCCTCCACCAAGTTACACTAGAGAAGAGCGTGTGTAAAGCGCTCGGCGCCACGCTAGTAATTCATCGTCCCACCGACCCCACGCTTCGCCTTCGAGCAGGTTGTCCGCGACTGTCCTACCATTTCCCACGTATAAAAGGAGAAGAGCGTGTGTAAAGCGCCCGGCGCCACGTTCGCCCCTCCCAATTTTCAGTCACACCTAGCCTTCAGCCTACCGATGCTCTCGACCGGATCTGGTTTTTAAGACCGACCCGCGAAAACTCGGCCCGTGCGTACTTTAATTAGTATTGTTATTGTTTTTCCCCGAGGCAATGCCGCAACGCTCACCTAACTTAGCGAGGAGCTTAACTTTCCAACGGCGAAAGGGGGGAGTCAACACGAGCGCCCTTCTATGTTTTTTTGCGTGCCTACACGCTCCTAACGGCCTTGTTGGTTGTGCTTCTTCCTCGCCGGTCGCTCTCATGCGTCGGCTAATTCTCCCGTGGACAGTTTTTTCCGCTACATGTCAGAATAATACATTACGCAGTACATTTGGAACCGCTTCATATCGACAACTCGCCGGTAGCGGCACGTTCTTGTGAGCGCATGTCGCTACACCTACCCGGCTTGAGGCACACGCTAAAGCACTACACCTTCGACCAAGATGGCACCTTCCTCAACGCAAGCTAGGACGACGTCAAGACCTCGGCGACCTTTAGGGGGGGTGTTAGCACTAGCATCCCGTTGCATAGTACTTATATACAAGGTAGCTATTTGTCATTCTAGTACTTAGTGTTATTCTATTAGCGGTACTCTATTCCCTATTTGTGGCGGTCGGCCGGCCCTGCCGGTGCCTTCGCCGGCCGCCATCTCTCTCTTCCCACTCCTCTAGTCACCAAAGCCGGCCCCCCTTGTGGGGCTGGCACGACTTCCGTGTAACTATCCGTTCCCAACTCTAACAGGTTCCACCAAGCGTTGCCTCATTCCTCGCCTCCGCCACACTTATCCCGCTAGACAAGCTTGATCCCGAACAACGACGCGCACAAGAGCAAGAACGACCAAAAGGGGACGTTGCGCCCAATTGGAATTGGCTCCGTTTTAGTTCGTTTCGCGAATCGTGCGCTTCTCGCCGTAATCGGTGACGAAGTGTCTCAATGGTTTGCTGCTCGGCACCAATTTGGGGTCGGCGTCCGCGGCGGGGTTGAGATCGTACAATTCATGGTTCGAGCCGTGCTTGACGCCTTATCGGACTGGGCGGACATGCAAGGCGACGCATCCAGCATGTTCAACGAGTTTTTGCGGCATACCTTGTTTGAGGAGTTGTTTGCAAATCCCGCGCTTCGACCGTTGCTCCAGGTTACTACTATGTTGTATGGCCGTCCTTCTACCTTGTACGTTTACGACTCATCAAATGCTCACGGCCCGGCTATGCGTATCCCGAGCATCCGTGGAGTTCATCAAGGTTACGTTCTCGGGGCCACGTTCTTCTCAATAGTTGCCTCCCGGGTAGACAAACATTTGACTGCGATCGCCCCGATCCGTTGTCTACGGTTATTCTGACGATGGTCACTTCCTGGGACCCCTTGCATCTCTCGTGGCTATTGGCGACTCTATGCCGGAGGCGTATGCTAGCGTCGGCCTCACAGTAACCATCCGCAAAAACTGTTTGTATTCCACTTTGGGTGTCGACAATGCTTTCGATAACTTACCCATCGGCCACATCATGCGGGGAGTACATGTCTCCACGGAAGCGACGAAAGTATTGGGAGGGCCAATGGGTACATCGGATTTTGCTCGAGACGTTTTCGAAACGGCCGTAAGTAAGTTTGAGGCCTATGGCGAACGTCTAAAGGGTCTAGCGGCTCACCGGCACTCTCACACTGCGCTTCGTATCCATCAAAATTGCAACCGCCGCTTCGGACACTTTGCCCGTACAATCCCCCGCGGTCTTGGCAGGGGCGAAGGCTACGGTGACACCGTCGTGACCTTCCTTGAGCGCGCTGACAATGCCACCCTAGATGTGGCGGCTGAGATATTGGGCCTTCCCGCAGCTAGCCTTCTCCGCAACACTCGCTCCGAGATGTCTCTTCCCATACGTTTCGGGGGCAAGGGGGTAGGGGACTTGGTTACCTTGGCGGATGCGGCCCTTGTCGGAGCGGCCGGTTTAGCTGTGGGCTCAGCCATCCGTTTCCTTACAACGCAAGATGCTCGCGTGCGCGGGGATTCCCACGACGAAGTTCCGATGGAGCCGACCATGAATGGACGGTTAGCGAGTGCCCTGACTACATCGGTGTCCCGAAGGCATGGTACACCGGACGGAGACGACGGCGACAACGAACACATGTGGTCGTTAGAACTCGCTTCGTCGTGGGCGCGCTTAGATGCCGCGTGCGGTTCTCACGCTCTCGCCAAGTCCGAACCCTTGATAACCACAGCCTTAGCGATGCTTCCCCCGCAATGTGGCGGTTAGCCTCAGAAAGCTAAACGCTAGCACAAATCTGTTCTAATCTGTCTAGTTCTGTTGTTGCAAGATGGCAAGATGATGTTGTCGAGAGGCAATGGTCAAAGATGTTTCACTGCTGTACTTAACCAGTAGATGTTGTAAGTGAACAAAAAAATTGTTAAATGGTTCTGTCACCTCCCTCTACTGCGCTTGACTTAAATAGGTTTCTGTCCAGCTAGCTTACGCCTCGTAGCTTTGCTTACCTGTCAGGCGTTAGGGCTGTCTAAGCGTTGTCATCTGCCTCGAGACGCGGCCTGCCTAGCATTGGGTTTCACGACGCGGCTCCTTCTGCATCGAAGAGCTCGCTCTGGCTTGTCATCTGGCTGGTTAGATTAATTATGCATATCTGTACGTACCGGGAGGTACTGGTCGTACTGTAGCATCAGCACCTTTACAATATTGCAGTAGCGACGTACCCACGAGTACACGTCCGTCCTGTGGAAAAGCACGAATTGGAATCCGTAACGAGTACCTGTACAATGTCATGCAATGTACGGTTGCAAGACTGTACTCGTCACAGCAACGTCCAACGGTGGCTCGCGCAGGCTGCGTAGCCGAAGCCCGATCAAACAACGAGAAGATTGCTCGTTCCCTTGATGGCCCACCCTCGCTCGTACCCCTTTCGGCGTTTGCCTGGGACATCTTTCCAAATCTACAAGCCGACATCGGTGAGCGCGTCAACTTGTTTTGCTTCGGGAAGCTTGCTCCCACGTTTTCCAACCGCGCTCGGCCGGAGTCCAGGCGTTTTATATCTCGTCTCGGCCACGGCACCATTGCGTTTTCGGCTTCGGACCCGCCTACTTCGGGTCGCCTTGGCGAGTTCCGTGACATGTTCCATGAGCACTACGACGCAGTTTCCCGCGTCGCGGTATGTCGCGTCTTCGGCCTACCCTCATCCCGCATCCTCTCTACTCTACGCTCCCCCACTGCTTGTGCTTCTTGCCACCTCTCGGTTAAAGCTATGCGGGGTGCTTTCGCGTCGGCGGGTGTTGACATGTCGGATGATGCGTGGGCCACTGCTTAGGCTGACCATTTGGCTCGATGCGGCGGAGATGCTTCGGTCCACATCGCTCACTCTTGGTTAGTGACGGCCCTTGCGGAAATCATCTCCGAGGTTCGTGGCGCACTCGGGGTTGGCGTCGAGGTTCTCACAAATCCCACGATGTTAGTTTAACTCCCCAACGGCAACGACGGGCTCCCCGTGGATGTGGATGTCTTACACTATCACGGCATCCGAGGCTCAAAACTTGCCCTTGATGCCGTGGTTTCCGGTTTGTTCGGCGTTTCTAGCCCCCCGTCCCCGGAAGTCGCTCTACGCCGTGCTGAGAAGACCAAGTTCGAGAAGTACTCGGAGGGGGTGAGGAGTCGCCCAAACATCCGCTTCATTCCCTTTTTAGTAACGGAATTTGGTACTCTCGGCGGCCACGCCACGGCTTTCTTGACGGAGCTGGCCAAGTAGGCAACTGCCTCTTAAGGGATGCATGTGGGCAAGTTGTTGGCCTCCCGGCGTCAAAAGGTCTCTCTCGCCGTCCATGTTGCTCACGCGGACAATGTCTTGCGCAGTTTGTCCGCCGCCGCAGACGGTGTGGAGGCCGCTTCTTCCTCGGCTGAGATGCCTTCTCGTGCCACGGCGCTCTTCACCCGCGCCATGGGCCGCAAGCGTCCCCGTGCTTCCTCGAGAGGCGAGTGAGGCGCCGCTTGTCGCCTCCACGTGCTGCATTCTCGGCGTTGCCTAGGGGTTTCCTTAGTTTAATCTGCTAGGTTTGTGCACAATGTAGTGCTTCCTTTTGCCGTGCTTTGGATTCCTTGATCCTCTTGTCACTCTTGCCCTTTTGTTTCAACTCCCATTCCCCCCCCCCCCCCCCACCCAAAGAAAAAACAGGTACCAGTACCTGTACCTGGTACGTGGTACCTCGTACATGTAGGGTACCTCTAACGAACGCTAACTTAGGGGTGACATGTTGCAAAGGGCGTTACCGTCACATCGTAGTTTATCTGCAACCGCAGGTGCTGTTCATGCTACAGTGTCATTTTCACGGTCATAAGTGTCCAGAGCATATGCGCCGGGGAAGAGAGGTGGGGCTTTTTGCACAGGAATCTGGTTGAAGGTCGGCATCGCGAAACCATCGATTTGCACTTTTTCCAAACTCGGCGGCGAATATATTTATTTGGCTGTTTTCTGTCCGCAAGTCACGCCGCTCGCTCAAAAACCCAATATTTGAAGTGGATACAATAAAGTTGGTCAGGCGGTCAGCGCTCCCTCCTAAACCCCAAGTTTGAATTTTGTCTTTTGCACATTCAATAGGCCTCCCGGAGCCTGCTGACAGCTCCTCGAAGACTCGGTTCAACAAGTGCGCGGAGAATGAAAGCTTATAGCCCGGCGGGTTGCAGTTGAACAGGGACGCGCGCGATGGTCACCGTACATGCGTCGTTGGTCCAACGCGGGGCTGCGCCCGCCGGCAGGGTCGTCCCAGTCGCGACCCCGCGTGCACTGGAGCTGCACGTGGGCGCGGGCGTCACGTACGGCCCCCGTCCGGCACCGCGACCACAGCGCTGCTACTCCCGCCGCCTGTCTGCCTGGGTGTCAGCGCCCGGGAGTGGGAAGCAGCGGGCACTTGTCGGAGCGCAACTACCGCCTGTAACATGTTTGTATTGTGGGGAGACGTATCATAGAAATGCACATTTCCTTCGCGGTCAAGGGCAGTGTCGTGCACACGCCACCGCTAGGCGGTTGCGCAGCTGCGGTAGCAGCGAGGCAGGGGCCTCGAGCCTGGCGAGCGGTCGGAGACTCGGAGTGCGGCGTGGGGGAACCTTTTCCCGCCAGGGTCGCGCAGCCGTCGGTCGCGACGTTTGGTAGAGGCGTGGCGCCGCAGCGGCGGGCGTTCCTTGGGGGCCTCCGCTTCCTCTCCCGCATCGCGAAACTATGGGAGTGGAGGCAGCAGCGCACGCATGGGCATCTCCCCCCGCTCGGCTAGCTCCCACGTTTGTTCCGCCAGCTTGGCATCAGCAACGGTGGAGATGCCGCCGGAGGATCCCGGTCACGCCGCCTTTGCGCGCAGGCTGCTCGCACAGGACTATGCGCCAGGAGTGTTTCTGGCTTACACGGCCCTCTCTTCCGGCCAGGTAGGCTTTAGCTTCTCCCCACACCCACGACCACTATATGCACACACACACGCATACACACACACACACACATACACACACACACACACACACACACACACACACACACACACACACACACACACACACACACGTACATCACACAACAACACACCATACCCCAGCTTTGCCTTGAGCTCTCGGACCTGGGCGTGTCCATGTACAGGGGGGGCAGCACTGGATGCACACTGCTCCCATGGAAGTTGAGCTCGCTATGAATCAGATTCGATAAGGGGGGCGTAGTAGCCACCGCAGTATGAGCAGTGGGTCCGAGGAGGAAAAGATAATCTCCTCGCAGGATGAGATCATTAGGCAGTTGCGGGCCCAGATTTTGGAGTTTCAGCGGCAGCACGGTCGCGAAGTGAAGGAGTCCGCTGACACAGTGAAAGCGATGGAGAAGACCATCTTCCAGCTTCGGGGCGATCTTCGAGAACGCTCCACTCATGTGCGTTTGCCAGCAGCTATTTCCCACCGAGTTGGGACGAATAATGGCCAGCAGTTGTCTCACTCACTCTCATCTCACCGGAGCTGGAGAGTGCCAACTCAGAGCTAGCCAAGTGGAACGCTATAGAGCGCATGCAGGCAGCACCTCAGGGTGGTTTTGATGAGGCGGCGTTAGCACAGGCAGGCGAAAAAATGGCATTGTTGGAAAGCGATGTGTCTCAGTTGAACAGGAGTCTCGCGGAGACCTCAGCCGAGGTAAGGAGCCTTGTCTTGGTTGTAATGTCTTGCACGGGGCGTCAAATCCCACACTGACTGGAGCTCACGCTATGTGTGCGTGTAGCTGGAGGCTTCTCGGGATGAGATGACCTCTATGATGAGGACAGAGGTGACGCTTAGTGCTGCAAGAGCTCGTGCCAATGGTGAGGCTTCAACCGTGGACCGCAACGCATTGTTCCAGGCTCACGAAAAAATAAACATAGCAACAACAAAGCTCGCACAGATGGGAAAGGGTGGGCGGTCATACACCCGCGCGGCTAACTATCTTCGTGCAGAGATTGCGGCTCTGGAACAAGAGATTAACATGCAGGAGCAGCTGATCATGGACAGCGTTGCCCAGGAGACCAACGAAGAAATACCAGAGGCGGCTACGCAGGTGCAGCAGATGGAGAACGTGGTGAATGAGCTGAACGCAAGTCTGGCAAAGCGCTCAGCACAGGTACGGCAAAAACGTAGCTGGCCGTCTTTATGTATATATAATATATATATTTTAGATGTCAGAATTCAAATAAATTTATTTCAAAAATTACATAAAAAGCGTATACCCCATTTATACCCCACGATTTAACCGGTAATTAACCGGTAAAAAATTACGCCATAATCGCTACCGCTTGAATACCCCATTTGATTACCTCCTGGTACTTTTGAAAAAAAAAATATAAATCAACCGGTAATTAACCGGAAAAAATTACGCCATAATCGCTACCGCTTCAATACCCCGTTTGATTACCGACGAGTAATTTAAAATTAAAAATCAACCGGTAATTAACCGGTAAAAAATTATGCCATAATCGCGGGTGACCGGTAGTTCGCGAGGGTCCCGATGAAATTGCTCCGAAAACCGCGGGTGACCGGTGCCTCGGCGAGGGTCCCGACGAAATTGCTCCGATAACCGCGAGTGACCGGTAGTTCGCGCGGTAATTTATTATACTCCATTTGATTGCTCCCGATAATCGCGGGTGACCCTTGGCATGCGTCGGGCCCCAGCGGGTACCTGTACCGATATTTCAATAATATTATTACGCCATATAATCGCTGCTGATCTGTCATGTGCGTCGGGCCCCCAGCGGGTACTGGTCCCGATGAATTACTACTCCGCGATAATCGCTGCTGACCAGTACTTTCGCACTGATCTTTGATCTGTGTTGGTCGCAGGTACCCGTACGTGTCGCGCCGCCACGCTGTAATTCGCGATGGAATCCGTGAACTTTTCGGGGTCCCCAAAAGTGATGCTAATTCTGCGTACCAGAGAGAGGACACTACTCGCTACATAGTGTGTCCGCGGGATACGCAAGATTAGCATCACTTGTGTTACAGAAGGAAGAAAGGGGATAGGAGACCGAGGGGCATCTTGGGGGCGCTCCCCCAGGTCCTTCCCTGAAGATCGCTAGTGGTAGTCGCGATTAAATCCCTCGGAAAACTTAGCGAGACAGGAGGTAGTCGCGGAAAGTGCCCATAGCCCCGGAGAGTTTTTTATTTGACTTAACCCACTCACAATACTTCTTATTCGACTTGTTTTCTGCGACCTGTAAGAATGTGAACCCTTTGAAACGGCCTTGGTGGAATTCATATTCTTCAAGAGGCTTTGGTGTGCACAGAGTCTGATCGCTTAGTTCTCCAAATGTCATTTGTTTCAATAAAGAAATTTTTCTTACACGAAACGGGCGCGCTTCTGGCGAAAGCACGTGTCTTCCTCGTCGTCTATGCGATCGTCTCCACGGGTTTGTGGTGTGCGTCTGTTAAAACAAAAGAAAGTAGATATTGCACGCCCTCTTGCAGTGCATACCTCTTCGATGCACGATCGTATTCGACCACGGCCCGCCCAAAGAGCTCCTCTGTGAGAGAGGCGTACAGTTTGCCCTTGCTGTTGCGCCGTTTTGGGTCGAAAGAGTTCAAACCAAACTCCTTTTGTATAGTCTCGCGCTCTTCCTTTGTGAAGTCCGAAAGGTCGTCGATCTTTTCTATTTTTCCGTCCAATAGGTCGCACATCTCCAAGTACTTTTCTCGCGTCAGGTAATGTTTAAAACGGGGGTTTGATAAAAAATCGAACACCTTGTGAACGACTTTGACTGCCTTCGCATCCCAGAACGTTTTCATGACATCATCGGACGTCATAGGCGCAAACCGGTCTTTGAAAAACCATTTCCGAACCGACAGCTTTTGTACTGATGTGAGCGGTTGGTTTCTCATTTGCATTTCCTTGAGTATTCGACCTCGCTCCACTCAAGATCTGGGACTTTATCCCAATCGAAATGTCCGCTGGCAGCGAACTCGATCTCACTCTCTGTTGCTATGTCTTCGAATGCTTGTTTTGCGCTCTCTCCGATCGGCTGACCCGCCCGGTCTGCGTCGATCACCCGGTATCCGGCTAGCCCCGCGTAATGTCGCAGTATGTCGCTCGATGTACTGTTGCGTTCGAACTCTGCTTACTTTTCCAGAACCTTGAACGCCTCCAGATGCTTCGAGTCGGACATCATGCTGGAGTCGCCTGAGAAGACAACATGGTGCTGCTTGGACATCAAGTCCATAATTACCACCTCGTTGTCGCGAAGGTTTCGAAGGCGATAGGTAAACTGGATCAAGTCGCGGATGTTCAAAAAGGTTGGCCTGAGCATGTAGATTTTGTCGAAGTCGTTGCATGTGTAGCTGACGCCAACTGTAATACAACTGTTCGAAACAACGAGTCTCTTGCCTCGAAAAGCCTCCTCTGCGTTCCTCAAGCACCCCTTCACCTCATCGTCTTGTTCGCCGTAGAATAACAGACTGTCGCTGTCGGCCAGTCGCGCGCTCCCCGCGATTGTTTTGTGGAAGTCCACGATCGACATGGTCGCTTCGGACCCCTCGGCGTACGGGTAGAAAACCACGATATTTTTTCCCCGCACGCAGGTCCCTCACAGCGAGGCTGATAATGTCCTTTATACGGTCGTTGTTCTTAACACAACCCCCTCGCATGTTATCTTTAAAACTGATGTACTTCAACGTCCTTGTCGCGGGTGGATGACGCGACCCGAGGACCTTGTAGTCGTCCCCCATAGCTTCCAAGAATTTGCACGTCTTCTTCGTGATAAAAGCGTCCATAATCACAACCTTCTTGGCCGCTTGCCAGATGGAAATAAAAGCGTCTCAATTCTGGCTCTGTCTGGTGCTGTGTGTCTCGCGGGAAAGCCAAGTCTTTGTGAACGACTCCCACTCGTCGATAAAAACAAAGTCGAACGGTTTCGCTCCCCGAAGGTAGCCAATCGACTCCCCTTGTACGATCAAGAAATCCTCCTCGTGCATCTTCCGCTTGTCCTTCATGTTCAGGTACACGGCGGGCAATAACCCAACCTTTTTCGCTCGACCGTATATGTCGCTCACGAGCGTCTTGCGGCAGGTGACGATAAGCACGCGTTTTTGGGGGTTGTTTCCGATAATATCGAGCATACCGTTTGTCTTACCCGACCCCATCGGGAGAAACCACGCGTCGACCTTGCAGTCGGTAAGATCCTCCTTGTTGACGTAGTAACGTCGCCCCAGCCCCATCTCGCCAGCAAACACCTCGGGGAGTGTGAACTGCCTCGCAGATTTGGTGTAGTTATTCGGCTTCACGTCGTGATACCATCTGTGAGTGTTGAGTTGGCTATCTTCGAACGATGTGCTCGGGTTGATTGCTTGGATTATTTGCATAATCGTGATGTCCTTTATGAAGCGGTCCCCGGAATCCCACTCCTTCATGTACTTCACAACTCGATCGGCGGTTATATCGCGGCCCGGTTTTATGAATCCCAGGAATTCGTCGAAGGTCCCTCCGCGCGACTGGATCCACTTGAGGACGACATAACGAACTGTGCGGTCGAGGCGGTGCTCCCCGTCGTCGTGGTGGATCAGCGAAAGCGTCTCCGAAAGCGGCGAGGTCTTAATGTCCCATCGGGGCGGAACATTCGCCACGAAGGATACATGCCTAATCGCGGAGAGGTCGGCCGATACACCTTGTCGGCGTTCCTCCGAACCACCCTGAATCTCAGGAACAACGCGAGGAACACCCCGAGGTTTAGCTCCCGTCGCGTCTTCTTTCAGAAACGTCGTGATGAAATGGTTTTCCTTGACGTCGTCCTCGATAACCGCCTGAATACGGGGGTCGGCACGCTTCGACTGCCCGACAATCTTCATGAGCTGCGATGTTTTCCCGTAGACCGCGTGGTCGAAGCCGCTGGTCTTGTAGAATTCGATAAAATCACGAAGGCTCTCGTGCTGCTCATTCCAGTTCGCGAAAACAATGTCGGGACAAGTGATATGATACGAGTGTTTAACTTTTTCGTGACCATCCCTCGTGACTGCCGCCACGCACCCCGAGATTGCGAGGCGAATCTCGCCGAAATGTTTGTAGACGATATCCTTGAGTTCCTGGAGGACAGTCGCGGCCTCGTCTGCGGGTCGGTCGTAGAGCTCGAAGTCGAAGTACAGCTGACGCGGGAGGTCACCGAGGATCACTTCGTAGAGGTGGCGGTTTTTTGCGGAGATCCTTAGAAGCTCGTCGGAGGACACGGGGGCGTAGAGACGAGCTCGACTACCCGTGTATTCCACGCAAACGACTTGTTGCCCCGGCTGGCGCCTGTCGATCGCTGCTTGGAGCTTGTTGTCCCATAGGAGCTTGAGGTATGTCTTGGTGTAGGCTGTGTTGCGAGTGGTTGTCATTTATATCACGTGCAAAAAAAACGACGCGCCGGTGTTTCCGGGGTTGTGATCTGGGGGAGCGTGGAGGCGTTGTTTTCAACCTTCTTGCGATGGTACCTCGCGAGGTTTTTTTGTTTGACACGTTCTTTGTTCTTGGCGTAGTAACGCCTATTTTGTTCCCTATAAATGTCCAGGTGTTGTCTTGTGTATGCCGAGTTGCGGGCCAACTCCCTTTCCCTGTTCTTAAGATAATACTTGCGTCTGCTCGCTGCCTGACTCTCTTTGCGCTCTTCGTCGGTTAACCTCCTTTTTGATGGCATTCTATTATTATTCGTATAAGAAAAAACTCGTAGGGATTTTCAGGGGCGCAAAACAACTACTGCAGTTTCTGCGTACCAGAGAGAGGTATCCCGAAGGGGAGACCGGAGAGGCCTCTGGGGGTTTTCGGCCACCCCCCGTTACAATATCCTGCGAGTATCGTTTAAAAATCATACAGATCCCCTCCGAAAACTGGACCCCCCAAGTACCTGTACTCTCGTTCAAAAATCCAACACTCCTTTCGTCAGATCCTTCGAATTAGCGACTAGTCGCGTGCTGCGTACAGGTATTTGACGCTCACATCAAATTTCCACCGCTTCGTCCAGTACTTTATTTATTTACATTTGATAGCGAATAGTCGCATACCTGTACAAATCCACCGCTTCGCGCGATAATTTCATTACATGGCAGCGAATTCTAATCGCATACTAACAAAGTACGCGGTAGCCGTCGAGGCCGGCCTCGTTCGTTTAACGGGGGGTTCCCGTCGTATTCAGGGTATCTCTTTTCATAGTACCGATCCAACGCTTTCCTCCGAAGTTCTTCATGATTTCCATATAGTAGAGCCGTTGTCGCGATCGCTCCTTCACGCGTCGCGAGTATTCAAGCTCGCTTTCACAGTGCGTCGGCATTGTCGATACAGGAGGTATTATTTTCAACACGAAAAACCGTGTTAATCCTCGGTCGCATTCGGCGGTCTTCCCCGAAAATAGCGGGTCGTCATCGTCGGAGAGTGTTTGAAGCGTTCTGCGATTCTCCTGATGTTCGCTTCGCTTGGATTATTTCCGAGAAGGTTCGTGATCCACGAGTGGCGAATCACATTCACACCGATCTTGGGTGCCCCAGCTGCTTTGAAGGTCCTCGAGACTCGTGTCCCGACCCCGCGTTTAAACAGTTTTTTCGGGGATTCTTCGCTAGCGACGCGTCGATGAGCTTGGCTTGTTCCGAAGTTAAGGTGAACTCATACGGGGGATGTTCTTTGTCAGTCTTGAAGCTTTTTATAACAAGTCTTTTGGTCCTCGGGACGTAGTAGTTTTCTAATTTTTGTTGCTTCGCCTTGCGTTCGGATTCAACGACCGAGATTTCGGAGAGATCGTCGCGGATACCAACAAGCTGAACTTGAAGCATAGCCTCGATGAATTTTGGTCCTTCGCCGAACTTCTTGCGAACATCGTCTAAAGCACTCTTTATACGGTCGATCGGGATAACAGACCTTGTCTCGGTTTGCTCGATAGCTTCGGCTTCCGCGGCCTTGATCGCTAGGATCATATTGTCGCGGTATACTTGATGAGCTTCTCCCAGAGCTCTCTTAAAATCGGGCAAGTACTTCGCCGAGGCCGTTATGGTTCCGAGATGTTTTTTCAAACTCGAATCCTTCGGGTACCTTTTTCGCAATTTCGCGATAACCATGTCGGTGTCTCGAAGGCAATCCACAAAATCATCTTTATCGCCGCACCCGGTAGTCTCCCCGATAAGTCGCATGCCATCGACGTATTGCTTCACGGCACTGTCCGATAGCGTCTTGGGGGTTCCGTCCTTTTTCTTCGCAGGGTTCCTCGAGGGCGTAATTTGTTGCCTCCCAGCGATTCCTTCAATCATGGTCATGACATCTCGCAGAGACATCCCCGATTTTCCGGTCTTCTTGGTGATACCGCCCTTCTTCTTGGTGGTACCGTCCTTCTTCTTGGTGATGGGTTTTCCCGAGGGCTTGGCCTTCGCCGTCTTGAGGAGCTCCCCGAGTTTTGGCAAGGCATCTCGTACATACTTCTCCGATTTTGCGATTAAATTGCCATAGGGAGTTGGTAATTCGCTCGGATCCAAGGATTTCGGAAGATGAGCATTGTCGATGAAAATATTATCGCCGGTTGATTGGATATACGGTTTTGATGCGCGACACACAACGGGACGCCTGGTAAAATCGATGGGGGCGAGTTTGGCATCGGTCCTAAGTTTGTTCACATCGGCGTGCGATAATCCCCATTTGTCGAGGGTGGTTTGTCGCGGAATGCTTCCCGCCACGATACGGCTGATGGCCTTGTTGCGAGATTCAGATTCATGGATTCCGGGGCGAGCCCTACGAATTCGTTGGTAGAGAGTGATGTCAGCAACCATTTTTTTATCCCCACAGATATTTTTTCCGTCGTATGAACACAGAGTTGTTTTGAACGCAGCGCTGTTTTGAACGCAGCGTTGTTTTGAACGCAGAGCTGTTTTTTCGAGGGATACATTTTTTGGAAACACCCAAGAAGAGTTTGCTTTAAGCCCTTGACAACGGGCGCATTAGAACCCGATATAAACCCTAGTAGTAGTTTGAGTTTTTTTGTTGTACACATAGCTTTTTAAGACGGTCGGGCGCGCCCCTCCGGTGGCGTATATGTCGCACATAAGGTCTAACTTTAACAGAGCTGGGTACACGCTTCCCGACAATGTGATGTTTGAAGTGTTGAAGGAATATTTTTGGGTGAAATTGTGGGCCCCCAGTACTCCTTGAGGCTGAGATGCGTAAAAAACTACCTCCTTATTGAGATTACCGTCTTCCTGAATTATCTTCAATACAAGGCGAAGATTCGTGTACACCGTATTCTCATTAGTATAAAGGAGTGTGATAATTGACGATGTCTCGTAAATTTGGATATCCGTAGTGGTAAATGAGAATTCGACATATGTTGTTGATGGGATTTCGAGGGCTGCGGTACTCATTAGGTTGTTAACTTGATCTTGTAAATTATTTATGGTTTCCACAGCGTCTCCTATTACTCCTTGGAGATAAGTTACCGCCGCGTCCGCACGATTGTCAACGTACCCCTTGGTAGCAGCGTCGGTATCTTCTTCGGGTGACGCAACATGTTGAACACGATCTTCCTTACAATGGATAAGCCCCCAAGCCGCAATCAACGTCTCTTTTATCTGAATTGTGACGGTAGTGACTTCTAGAAACGGGCGGTCACATAATCCCAAGCTTACGAGACTCTCGGGCGCAGGAATCATTGTGTGTTCAAGAAAATTACATGTCTCATATTCTCCTGAGATGACCCCCGGTATGGTTCCCGAATATAATAGGGGTTTGTCATCGCATGTTATCATCCCCCAAGGGATCGGTGTGTCTAGGAACCGTTGGTCAACATAGGCCTTGTTTGTCGCGTCGCTACCTATCTCAGGAAATCCCACGTTCTCGATTTTTTTGCCCGTATAGCGTCCGTTCCGGCATAGAATGCCGGGCCAGTAATAGTTCTCGTGACAATGGATTCCGTGGTAACAGTATCCGTGGCAATGGAGTCCGTGACAATCGCCGAGAATTTCACGTTCTTTGCGTGGATCTCTTTCCACCGGTTTGCAATAGTACCCAATACGAACTCAGCATCTCCGTCGGGGAACGTGTGTCCATCCACCTCGATGCCGTCATCATCGTATTTCAGCCGCGCCACCGTGTCCCCGTCTGAATTCTTAAACCGGATATCATTGTACAAATCGATATTATCAGTGACTTCCAAGTCTTCGAAGTAACCGTCCTTGGCGTAAACTTTATCCCACCGCTGGTTTTCGCTTCCCAAATCATGAAGGTCGTTTATGTTGGGTAGGAAGTGAGCCGATATCTCCAAGGCAGTGAGGTCGGCGAGGGGCTGTAGCACCACAAAGCCCGACGTGGATGGGTGCTTGAATAAGGCAATGCCCATGTAAGAAATGTTCGCATCCACCTCCCCCGCATACACACCGAGACCGTGGATGGACCCCCATTGCGAGGTAGTGGATCCAAGGCTTTGGTTATTGCTGGGATTCATTGACGCGTCGACAAGAATGTTTCCCGCCGACATGCTAGCCGCGGGCGTCTTCGGGTCCCCTGTTCGCAACGCCTCCCACGAAACGTCGGCAAACTCCGGCTTCCCCGTCAAATCGTCATATGAGCCGCTGAAAAAGGTGGGTTTGTTGGAAACGTTTCCCCACGCAATTGTGCCCGGCAGCTCCTCACCCAAGTCGTTGTTGAATTCCGATAGGTTGACAGTCCCTTGACTCGGGCGCACCCACTCCGGCTTTCCGGATATGTCGGACCACTCGGATGCGCCGTCCGCACCGGCCGGACCTGCTGGACCTTCTGGCCCCGCAATACCTTGGGGGTCTTGGAGACCACGCAACCCTTGCGGACCTTGCAGTCCTTGGGGCCCCTCGGGTCCTGGGGGACCGCCTTTTGGGCCTTGTGGACCGATTTCCCCCGTGTCTCCCTTTTCGCTAGCTGGCCCTTGAATACCTTGCGGGCCGGCAGGGCCTTGAATACCTTGGGGGCCAGCTGGCCCTTGCGGACCTGGGGGGCCCCCCTCGGGCCCTTGGGGACCAGGTGGTCCTTCGGGACCTTGGGGACCCGTGAGCTCTTCGGTGCTCGGCCTATCGGTCAAGTCGTTGAACGAGCCGCTGAAGAAGGTAGGTTTGTTCAACACGTCAGCCCACTCTACATCGTCGGCCGTCAAGGAGAGGTCGTTGTTGAACCCCGAGAGGCTGACGCTCGCTTGGCTAGTGGCAACCCATGTCGGTTTGTTCAACACGTTCGCCCACTCCACATCATCGGCCGTCAAGGACAAGTCGTTGTTGAAGCCCGAGAGGTTGACGTCCCCTTGGGTCCCCGTCACCCACGTCGGTTTGTCTGTCAAGTCGTTGAACGAGCCACTAAAGAAGGTGGGTTTGTTCAAGACGTCAGCCCACTCCACATCGTCGGCCGTCAAGGACAAATCATTGTTGAAACCCGAGAGGTTGATGTCCCCTTGGGTCCCCGTCACCCACGTCGGCTTGTCTGTCAAGTCGTTGAACGAGCCGCTGAAGAAGGTAGGTTTGTTCAACACGTTCGCCCACTCCACGTCATCGGCCGTCAAGGACAAATCATTGTTGAAACCCGAGAGGTTGACGTCCCCTTGGGTCCCCGTCACCCACGTCGGCTTGTTGGTTATATCGCCCCACTCAGACGAGCCCGGTGGGCCTTGGGCACCGTCCTGTCCGTCGGCACCGTCCTCTCCGTCCTGTCCGTCCTGTCCGGGGGGGCCAGGTGGTCCGACGGACCCAAAGAGAGGTGGTTTGTCCGTCATATCGTTGTACGACCCGGTGGTGGCCACGGTGGCAAGGTCGGGGAGGTCACTTAAATCGTCGTACGACACCGTCACCGAATCGCCCTCCAACAAGACTCGTCGCGACGTCCCATCCACATCGCTGACCGACACGGTATCTGCGTAGACGTTCACGAAATGCCCCTCAAGCCACGGTTTTGTCGACGCACCAATCCTTTGAAATGGGTTGCCGGGGTCCGGTTCGTGGGGGATCATGTCGCCATTCACGACGATGCCGCCGTTGAAAGTCGCCTCATCGATGCGCTCAAGGGAAACGGTTGTCGGGTGCTCGTATTCCACGAGGCTCAGCGCATACTCGAGAATATCCTCCAAACTGGTTTCGACCTCGACGTCTTTGAAGCTCGTTACGACGATGTTGGAGAGGTCGGGGACCGTCAACCTGTCCACTGAAAAATCGGTCTTCTCGCTTGAAGGAATGTAGGCAGAAACATCAATCTCGTCGATGATGTCCTGCAATTCTTGTAAAGTGTTACTTACGCTCGTGCCATCCAAATTAATGTCCTCGGCGAAAACCGTCTTCCATTCGTTCGTTTCGCTACCGAGCGAGTGAATCGGTCCCAACACCGGAATCGTCGTCGGTAAGAGCGAGGCTCCCACGGATATGTCGGTATCAAACCCGATCGCGGTGATGTTGTCGGTGCGAATGTTCGACGCGCTGAACTCGTCGGCAAATCCAGCCACCGTGTCAGTGAGGTCGGTTAGGTCCGTTGTCAACCCCTCGATGTTCGAGTCTTGTCGGTCATTTTCCACCTCCTCCACTGTCACCCGGGCCGCTAGCTCCCGGTACAGGGATTCGATGTGAGTTAGGTCCACTTCCACCTCCCGACGCCCGTTGAGTTGCAGCGGCGCCGACGCTTTCCGAGACTGATTCATCGCTGCTATTTCTAATAAAAGCTATTTTAAGCGTGGCTGTGAATCGTCCGCCATTGAGATCCACAGTTCGACCGTCATCATCGGATAGCCGAATGCTCACATAACTTAGGTACCGATTAAAAACGTCCACGAAGGCGTCCGAGGTGAAGTGGTCAATTTCATTAAATTGTGCCGAGCTTGGGATTTTCGCAAGAATGTCCCCCACACGACGAGTCCTTGGATCTCGGTTTTGTGTGAATAAATTTGTATGATCGAAGACGCTGCTCGTTCGCGTCAAGTCCACGATACGGCTTGCGACGAGTCTTAACACGAAGTCGTCGGACACACTTGCCGATGCCCCAACATCCAGTCCGAGGATACGTTGGCACGTTGTTCCCGCCTTAATAACCAATATCGTCTCAGTGTTTTCCGTTCCCTCAAACGTGAGCCGGTTCGTGTTCTCGTCATAACTAACCACGTATCCATCGAGCCGCCCATCATTGAGGTAGACAACGATGTCATCAACCGACCGGTTACCGTGTGGGAGTTTGATGGTAACATTACCCTGAGAGATATCACCACCGTCGTCATAGGCGAGAACCAACGTGTCATTCCCTTCGAAAATACTATAGTAAGTGTGCGGGAGCCAAGCATTCAATAACCGCACTTGAAGCGCGTGGCCTAAGGGTACGGTGATAGGATCGAGCAAAGAGAACACGTGTGTCCCGTCGTCAAGCGTCGCGTCGGCGTATTCCGTGTCCAAAAACAATTGCTGCAACATCATTAAACGATATCGAAGAAAAACTGTTGGTTATGACTGCTAGGTTTTTGTGAAAGCTTTTCCCGCTTCTCGGCTTTCGCTTGTCTGGCGCGTTGGAGGGCGGCCTTCATCTTCTCGCTTGCTACTCGTTTAGTTTTTGTAGGGACGGGCTTCGCGTCAAGGCTCTCGTCGGCCTTTTGATCGTTTTTGTCGGCCGAAACCTCTCCACCAGCCACAACGCTCCCCCCAACATCGCCAAGTACCTCAGGATTGGCGTGCTCTGAGTCGTCTCCGTCACTGTCGATGCCACGTTCGAGAGAGTTTCTTCCCATCTCATTTATTTCTGCCATAGAAAATAAATATAGAGCGATGACGTCTAGTGTCTCTCTACTCGAGTCCATTGAATCGCACGTTGTTTGTGGTGACGCGATTTCGTCTTCAAGCGCGAGCACGCCCTCTCCGATAGATCCCCAATTGCTTGTTCAGACCTCGAGCTATGGGACCGTCGATTGGTGGAAGGAAAGTTACGGCGGGTTTGGGTTTAGCGACGAGCAATACCAAGTTCTGGAGGCGGTAACGTGGGGAATTTCTCCAAAAGAATTCCGACGATATTATAAGAAGAACGCAAAATGCGGTTTATCGTCGAAAAAAGATCGAAGTTCACAATAAACCCTCCAGCATTTCTTTGCGATAAGAAAATTCACGACCAAGTGGTCGACCCCCTACCAAACCGCCCGTTTTTTATGGCGATTATTGGGTCCGCGGGCACGGGCAAAACGTCCATGCTCGTCAACTTATTGTCTAGCAAACAAGCGTATCGCAAGGCATTTCATCGCGTCCACGTCGTTATGCCATCTCACAGCGTGGCGAGTTTGAAGCGGAACATCTTCAAGAACCATGATAGGATGTATGACGAATTGGATATCGGTACAATGGATGGTATTCGCGAGGCTATGAAGGAATCCGCCGAACAAGAGAAAAACAGCTTGCTTGTCCTCGACGACGTCACGGCCTCTTTAAAAGATAACGAGATCCAACACATTATGCGCGATTTGATTTATAACCGGCGACACTATCGGCTAAGCATCATCATCCTCGTCCAATCTTACAACGCCATGCCATTGGGAATCCGCAAGACATTGTCGCATTTTCTCATGTATAAACCGCGGAACAAGAAGGAAACGACGGCGATATTCGAGGAGCTGATAGCATTGCCCCGGGAAGAGGCGGACGAGGTTATGCGCTTCGTGTTTGATCGACCCTACGCCTTCATGTTCGCCGACACTGGTACGGGGGACCTTTATAAGAATTTCGACCGTATAGGTAAACACGATGCCGCGACGGAAACCCAAAACCTCGAAACCGACGGCGGGTAAGAAAACGACACGCAAGCAACCACCTCCCCCAAGACCTCGTAGGCGATTTGTTAGCCGCAACCAAAACGTCCGCGTGAACGTCGTACAAACCGTCTCAAATGGCGGACCCACACCGGAAAGCCAATCGGAGCCTTTCACCCGGGGATGGACCATGGGGATTTCCGCGCCACCCCCGCCGCCACCGATGCCGCCGCCGATAATTATTCAGCAGCCGATACCACCCAGTTTGCAACAACACGACCCTTTTCAACACGCGAGAGAACCTATTACCCACGTCAAAAGAGAGCTGCCGCATTCCATACCAGCGGCCGAGCCCCCCGCGATGGAGGCCACAAACCCGTGGACATGGGACCAACGACCCTCGACTTCGTCTGGTGTACCCTCGACTTCGTCGGGTGTACCCTCGGGTGGAGAGACCTTCGCGGACTGGGGACGTTCTTTGCAGCAACAAGTCGCCAAGTCTCAGATCGATACAAAGGAACTTATGAACTTGGCTAAGCAATTTGGTATCGATATCAAGGGGCTAGAGAAGTCTGGTAAAAAAACATTGCCCGCCATATCGATAGAGAATTGGCAAGAAGGAAGTGGTTATGAAAAATAAAATCCGTATCCGTACCTACCAACTAGAGGAGAACCCCCAAGAGGCCCCTCGGTCCCTCCTTCGGAGGTCCCCTTCTGGAGCAAAAATACTGCTAATCTTGCGTATCCCGCAGGAGTCACTATATAGTAACCTCTCTCTGGTACGCAGAATTAGCAGTATTTTTGGCGCCCCCGAAAAATCCCGGATGTACGAGGAATGTACGAGGAAAAGCACACGCAAAACATTAAAATCTGAACATATAGTATTAAAAAATGAGACTTGGACGATTTATCGGCGAAAAGCTTCATAAACTGAGAAGTATCGGACAAAAGGTGGCTCACGGCGTTCACTCCGTCGGCAGCAAGCTCGGCGGGTGGATGCTTTCCGCGGCTGCGCCGGTAGCCGCATCCAATCCTGTTTTGGGCGCCGGTTTAGCATCGGCGGGTGCGATAGCGACGGGAATCGGTGGATTAGGTGGCGGGGTTGAAGGAGCTTTAGACACAGGGAAAGTCAATCTTGACAACATGAAGGGACACGTTGGAGCCATACGAACGGCGTACGAACAGATGCGACGCCCCGGCTCAAAACTTGAGAGAGGCTAACATTTTTATCTGAATTGAAACTATGAATAAAACAATGCAGAACGAAGGCCGCAGCTCTCTCAGCGACTCATTCGTTTACGGAAACAAGCCCAAGGCCGCTCCCGCGAGCAAATCGAGGGTTCACATTTTCCCTGAGAACGGAACTTCCGGGTTCAATCCCGGTAACACGATAAAATTCGTTCTTCCCACCGGAAATCGCGGAGAATACTTGAACACACGCCAGAGTTACCTAAAGTTCCGGCTGCAAAATCTCGACAACACGGCGACAAACAAGCTGACCCTTGACAACTCGGCGCACGCGGTCATTCGCTCGCTAAAGGTCTCTGCATCCGGTGGGGCCGGCGGGGGTGTCCTCGAGCACATCGAGGAGTATAACGCTTTGTTTCACGCACTACTCGACGTATCGGGCGACGCAAACCAAGTGACTTACGCAGGTACGATTGCGGAGGGATTCGGGCAAGAAATCGATGGTAACTCATCCCGGGTGTTTTGTATCCCGCTGATGAGCGCTGTCGTCGGGAGTATGCAGCAGAAATACCTCCCGGTAGGTGCGATGGCTAGAACTCATCTCACCTTAGAGCTAACCCTCGGAGACCAGGAGAAAATCCAGGATGCTAATCGTCTATGGGCGGTGAAGGATGTCGAGTATGTTGCAGAAATGATTCATCTTGACCCGATGGTCGACCGGGAACTTTTGGCGGTGAACAGCGCCGGTATCGTCGTCCCTTTCAGCACTTACTCCCAGCACCGTTGGATTGCGAGCAATGGTTCGGGGTCGATGTCCATGGCATTTTCCTCGCCGTACAAGTCGCTGAAAACTCTCATCGCAATGTTCCGGACGGCGAGACGAGTTATGCCGCTAAGCCATACGTGACGAAGCGCACCAACCCGATCGGTGACACCGGAAGGTACCAGTTCACGATCAACGGCGTCCTCACTCCATCGAAGCCCGTGGAGAGCAACTCAGAGGCATGGGCCGAAGTGATGAAATCTTTCCACGCGTATGGTTCCATCGATCACATCGGGAAGCTCACAGTCGTCGATTGGACAGCTGGAGAGGGAAAGTATCTCATCGGGTGCGATCTCGAGAGCCAGAGCCACAAAAGTATGTTCTCGCAGAACGGCGTGGACGTGTCGACATCGGTTTCTCACCTCACCGTTCAGTTCAACGCGCAGCTAACGTCGAGTCTTACCGTGGACGTTTTCTCGCACTACGACTCGTTCCTCGTGGTCGGTGCCGACGGTCTCGTGAACGTGGCCTATTAGAACATTTGTATTCCCTTAGTATCAAATGGTCGCGCGCCAAAGGATCGTTGTTAGCTCGCAAGAGCGCATTAGAGGGGAAAAACATTCTTTCACGGTTAGCACACCAACCTTTCAAAATGGATCCGGTTTCCAAGGACATCCCCAAGTTCGCTTTGCGTTGGAGTGGTGCACACCAATCACCGGGTTTGTTGTTTTGGAGCCCGACCCCCTTTCGATCATGTTGTGCTCACTGTCGATCCAAGAGTCGAACTCATATAAGAGCTGGAACCCCACGAACAACGACTCGGCCTTAGCTCTTTTACAGGCTTGGCGTGGCGACAATGTTTTTGGTGAAATGGCGGATTCCTCGTACGTCCAAAGCAACATTTGCGCCGGGATATGCGACGGGTCGCGGCTCGTACGCGGGGACATGTCGTTCTACCTCCTCCAAGGTCCCACAGAAAGCCGAACGAGCGTAATTCCATGGACTCCCATTGTCATAAGCGACTACAACTTCAGCCTCGTTTTCTGGGTTGAAGAGCCCGAGCGAAGCCTTTATCCGCCTTTCTTTCACGTTTGGATAGCGGCCAGCGGACCTAACGATAGGGTTCCCATCGACTTTCGCACGTTCCGGATGGATCGCAACGACGACTCCAAGTGGCAAGTCGCGGTCTCACATTGCTCGCTGATTTACCTCAACGGCTCGCAAACGTATGGGCTCGCAATAACTAGCAAAACCTTGGTCGACGACCCGTACCAAGGCCTAAGCGTCCTCGGATTTCTCCCGGGATCGCGCGCGCAGGGCGCGTTGAGCTACGTGGGCCAAAAGCTCACTCTGAAAGGGGAGAACGAAAACACAGTGGGAATTCCGATCCGGCGACCGCTTGACAACGTGGGCGAGATCGACCTTCAACTGCGGAATGCGACGCACTATAGCTAACTCTCCGACGGCGAGGCGAGTGCGTACGTTATTTGTCTCACTTTTTATCAAATACCCGACGAATCATGACCTTCCGTCATACGCTCGGAACGACGAGATTCCCTGGGAGTATTCTGCGCGAGGGACTCAATGAGGGCTTTGTGGAGATCTTTTCGGAACAATCCGAAACAAACGGAATCCTCGACGCTGACGAGGACGCTACACCCCCGGAACTTGCAGAAAGCTCGATCGAGGTCACCCCCACCGACGCTTTCAGTGTCACCATCACACTTTCTTTCTTCGATACGTAATAAATGGCATTCGTCCAAACGAATCTGCGGTTGTCGGACAAGAACCGGCCGGATGTAACCACCTACCTTCCACCGTGGAACTACCTCATGGGATTCACCACGAGCATCCGGAAGAATAGCATCGGGAACACGGTGAATGACCCCCGGGGAATTGCAAGACTCGACGTGATTAGCGGGGTTGACACAATGCCGGGGACGCTTTTTCTCCGACGATATCAAAATGAGTGATGATAGTGACATTGTCGTTCAAGTGGATAACCCCTTGCTCGAGAAGTGGCGCACGCACGCGAAAAGACTCAAACACATGCACCAAAAAGCTTACTCCCTCTTCAAGGGTCGCTCGAATATGTCTCTCTTCACGACGGTGGTGCTCAGCCTCGGGGTCGGTTGCTTGAACCTCTCATACGGTATCGGACAGCATTCGGCTACTACACGGGTCCCCGCGATCGTTAGCGGATGTTTGTCATTAGTCAGCGGATCAGTGTCGGCGTTGAATAGCGGGCTCGAGTGGCCGAGTAAAGCCGAGCGTCACGATAACTACGCCTCGCGGTTCGGAGAAGTGGTCCGGGACATCAACACAGAATATACTTTGCGCCACCTCCAAGACGCCGAGTACGCTTCGGAGGGCGACTTTATAAGGCACATGTCAACGGAGATGAACCGACTCGAGGAAAGCGCTCCGAATATTCCCGGGTGCATTGAAAAATATTACTCAACCACAAAATGAGTGGCGTGACCGAAGTACGACTTTACCGCAACACCGTCGACGAAGTTCCGACGGAATACACCAACGTCACCGCTTCGGTACTAAACTCGTCGACGAAAAATCACGCTACCGGCGTCAAACGATACTTGGATGGCGTCGCCACGGTGAGCGGGCTGGACCCCGGGACTAACTACTTTTGGGTGGAGCTCATCGATGCCCGTGGCAACACGGCGGGGCCACAACCGATCGGACACGTGCGTATCCGCAATGAAATCCTCGACACGAAATTGGTGGAGCAAGGAAACAACATTGTCGCGGAGGGTGATACGATCAAATTCAACGGGTCAAGTTCCTACGTGAGATTCGTCGATATCAATGAAGATGGGGTGGACTACGGCGATTTCGTCCGGTCCGGAACATGGTCGATGACGTTTTGGATCAAGCCGCTAGTCGACACATCCCAAGAGATGCGATTTCTAGTGTTAAGGCAAGATGGAATCGGGATAACACATATTACGAACAGAGCGCTAAATTCCTTAGCCTTAACCGAACTCGCATTAAACCTTACGGAAAACACGTGGCATTTCTTCACCATGTCGGTAGATGATCACCACTGGACGATGCACACAAGCATTAACGTGTTGGCTCTCGAATCAACATATCTTGGCGAGTGGAACATCTCGTCCATGGCATTTAACAGGATGTTCATAGGTGTGAACAACGACGGGAGATCCGGCCCCAGTCCCTGGAGTCCTAGATGGTGGAATGGGTACGCGACGAAAGTTACAATTGACAACCGCCCGCTGACCGGGGAAGAGGTAACGGCGATTTATAACGCGACAAAACCCCCTTTATGAGTTTCTTAAACATGTCTTGAAGTAAGCGGTGGACTCGATCTTCAGCGAAGGCCTAGGGGAGCGCCCCAAGATGCCCCTCGGTTTTCTGTCCCCCTTTTTTCCCTCTGTAGCAAACATACTGCTAATCTTGCGTATCCCGCGATACACTATATATTGTTTCTCTCTGGTACGCAGAATTATCAGTATTTAAGCTGTGTTGGGGCTCACTTATGCCAAAGATGTGGATCACTTACAGAATTTGGATTTGGTGGCCCTTGGGCCACCCTACACGCAATGTGAGAGGGAATCGGGTGGGTGGGTTTGCGTGAGCGATAGCTCTCGCAAAAGGCAGAAGGTGGACACACAATCGCTGCTGGTGTGTTATATAGGGTGCGGACATTTTACTGTCCGTGCGCGCTTGGGCGCTTGAACCGTTAGGGAGATGTAGCGTCGGAGGTAACGCATGTAACGGAGGTAACGCCGGTTACTTCGTAATTTAGCCCTGTAATTCAAACATCTATATTACTAATATGACCATTTAAGATGTGTTGGGGCTCACTTATGCCATCTGTCGCCGACTGGCGTGTAACGTTGGGTGGGGGCCCCCCAGGGGTCATCCACCCAAAGAGTTGCCAAGCTCCCGGGCACGGGAGCACTGTTGGGTCGATGTAGTCGAGGACTACGTCCGACTCTCGTGCCCAACCGCCGAAGAACTTGATCTTCTGCATTGGGGTACCGATACTGTACGCAGCAGTAGTTGCACCCTTTCGGAGGGAGTGCGAAGTCCACGCGAAACCGTCCGGAGGTTGTTCGTGTACTGCACGAAGTACGCGTTGTAGCCAAGCTGTCAGGGTGTCCGCAGTCCAGTTTGTCGTAGGCTCGCGTATACTAATGGCCCATCGTCTGTCCGGTATCTTCCCGGCGGAGAACCTGGCACGGGCAGCGTCGAAGTACTGTAGTAGTTCCGCGATGTCCGGGTGAGCCGAGGCCGGTAGTTCACATAGGAGTTTTCGCTCCGTTGAAGTACCCCGTTGACCTTTTCTCGTTCCGTGGTATAGGAGGATTCCGCCGGTCGGAGTACACAACATGTCTCCAGACCGGCACTCAACTCCCGCTCCACCTCGACAAAAAAATGCGGCCAGTAGCACCGTCGCTAGACACGCTCGGAACAACAGAATGAGGTCTGCTTGAGTCTGAGTCCACGTGTCTGTCAGCTGTGTGCGGAGGTCCTTGGCCAGGCGTAGCGATGATACAAGAATCCGAGCTGGGAGGTACAGGCGTGTGCGGCTGGGCTGGAGGGAAACTTGGGACGCTGCGAGACCCCGCCGGACCTTGGCGACCAAATCGCCTTGTGCGACTGGTTCTGCGCCGTGGTCTTTGAAAAACCCGTTTACGGCTGAAAGGTAAGGTTGTAGACTAGTAGCCTTAATGGTGCCACGTTCTCCGATCCATGCAATGTAGCGGGCCATGGTAGCAGTTGTTGCTGCCAGCGGCGGTAGGCCTTGCTCCTCGCAGAACTGGAAGTAAGGCTTGATTGCGCTGTTGTACGTGTCGGACGTGCTTTTCGCCCAAGCGGCGGTCAGTAAGTCGAGCGATTTTGCTCCAAGGCTGCCAGTGCCCAGTAGGCGTTGCATGTAGGGGCGCATCGAGGCGGCCCATGGGTTGTTGCAGCCTGCCACCTCCACCTTGTAGCGGACCTTTGCTGGTCTGGTGGGGTAGGCTTGGACTGCTGGCCAGATGTGCCGTGTGTTGAACATGGTCAGGGTAGCACTGACAGCGCCCCGGCGGAGGTACAACCACGCCGGGAGGGAATCCGGAATACAGTGACGGGCCAATGAGGCTTGCCGACTGTACCGCGTCCGTGCCGCCGCCCGGGACGGAACAAGTGAGGTCGGGCCGGAAGGACCGTCTCGTGGCACGCCAATTCGGTAAGGGCCTGATGCCACGCTTTCCCTTGCCACCGGGGGGCGACCACCGTGGCTGCTGCGCCGCTCTGCTGTAGTTTCTGGGCGAGGTCGGGTAGTAGGGGCCATGGCGGGTTGCACCAGTTGTTTTCTGCTTTCCAATTCGCATCGGCGAGGTGAAGGGCGTCCACGGCTTCGCACGATGGGTCTAGCCAGTTCGCGTTGTAGCGGGGCAGTAGCGTGTTGAGAGCCGACGCAAACCTTCTGTCTTTTGCGAGAGCTATCGCTCACGCAAACGGCATCGTGGCTCTTGCTAGCCACGCAAGGTGTTGATCACTTGAGTCTCCTGCACGACGCACGAAAACACACTCCTTCAGTCCAAATGGCAGACCGCCTGGTATTGCCTACTGACCTCTACGTTGCGCCCGGTGACGCGCCGGAACAGCAGCCAGACCAGCTGCAATTGCTAACACAGATTGTTCAGCAGTTAGCAGCCCAGGTCGCAACTCTATCCGTCGCAACCGCGTCAACAAAACCAACTACTTCAGCCATTCCCACAGCCGACTCCGACAGCGCTGCGGGTGGACGACTCGAGCTCGACGCTCTACCAGCTGACAGTAAAACCACCCCTCTAGAGTACATCGACCCTAGAGAGTGGTCAGAATTCGCGTCCCGTACGTTCGCGGACTGCCTACCCCCATCTGGCACAACAGTCCCGTGCCTGTGGAACCCTCGACACGACGAGGCCGACAATTTTTTTACGGACAACGCGAGAATTTCTTCCCGCGACGAGTATCGACACCTGCTCTGCTATGGTGTGTTTACGGCCGCCGTTAACGCGGCACTCGAAACTGCTATGGAAACGCTTCGCTCGGTCACCTCTACCCCCGACAAAACAACCTACGCCTACTCCCTCGTCGACGCAGCGCTACGTACTAATCAAGCAGTGGCCTCAGCGGGGGAAGCGCGACTCACCTACATCAGACGCTTCAAGGCCAAGAAGATTCTCATCGGAGAAGAACGCGTCGCGGAGCGTCTCGTCTACTCACGGTGCTTCGACACTGTCGCCTCCGACCGTGGAGGCAACGTCGTCGACGGACTCCTGGCAGCCGTGGAGGACAAACGACTCGAAGTCAGCATCACAACAGCTGCAAAAGCGCAAGCAGCTGCCCAGTTCAAGGCCGACAAGCCTAGACCAGAAAAACCGGACAGGCCGAACGATAAGCCGGACAAGCCGGACAAAACCAAGGCCAAGCCAAAGGACCGCACGAGCGGCCGCCCCCTCCCCCCTACCGACAAGGCACACAAGAAGACCGAGGCCGACAAGGACGAATGACGGGGTGACCCGCCGCGCCGATTCCTGCAACCCAGATTCAAACTACATGCGTCATCGCGTGCGGCGAAACTGGCAAGCCTCGAAAGATATCGGCGCGAGCGGACAAGTCTTACGGTGGATCCGGGAGGGCGTTACTATTCCCTTCCTAAACAACCGACCCCCACCCCCGTTCAACCAAGGCACCTCACTACTGGACGCTACCCCCGAGCAGCTCACCTTTGTCGAGGCCGAGCTCGCGCGCTTCGTGGAGATGGGAGCATGGGAACGCACCACCTGCAGCAAGTACGTATCAAGACTCTTCTTAGTCGCCAAGCCCGGCAACAATCAGTGGCGATTTATCGTCGACCTACGACACCTGAACAGCTTCTGCGTCAGAAAGCGACTACGGATGGAGTCTTTGCTGGGCGTTCGTCATCTGACTCGAAAGGGCGACTACATGTTCTCGTTCGACCTAAAAGACGGGTTCTACGCGCTGGGCATCGTGCCAGAGCAGCGCGACTATCTAACCGTAAACGTTCGCGGCCAGCAGTACCGACTAGCTGGACTCCCGATGGGCTGGTCGCTCAGCCCTTACCACTTCTGCGCTTTTACGGACACATTCGTACGACACCTCCGACAACCAGACCCCGGTGGGTTTACGACACAGCGCGGGAAGCCTACACAACCCGACAGCGACAGACCGAGCAAGCGCTTCCTCCGACACACGCGGTGGCGCGGAGCCAAAATCTTACCTTATGTGGACGACTTCCTCCTCTTCGCCGCCACTCGTGCTCTCGCTCTCTCGCTCCGGCAGCGCGTCGACCGCCTCCTCACCAATCTCGGCCTTCTCCGCCACCCCTCCAAGGGTTTTTGGGAGCCGACGCAATACGGCCACCACTTGGGCATCGACATCGACACAGCTACATGTTACTTCTTCGCCCCGGTGGAAAAGCTACATAAGCTCGCAAGACAAGCTCGTCACCTACTGCAACGTGCAACCCGAAACTGCAGATGGCTACCTGTCAAGGAACTACAGTCATTCGCGGGTCAGGCGCAGTACCTTTTTCTTGCGATTCCAGCGGCAAGATTCTTCCTCCGCGAACTGCACTCCGTACTAGGCGACAAGTGGGGAGGCCGCGTCCGCCTCTCTCCGCAGCTCAGTCGAGATCTACAGTGGTCTTTTGCGTGAGCGATAGCTCTCGCAAAAGGCAGAAGGTGGACACACAATCACTGCTCGTGTGTTATATAGGGTGCGGACATTTTACTGTCCGTGCGCGCTTGGGCGCTTGAACCGTTAGGGAGATGTAGCGTCGGAGGTAACGCATGTAACGGAGGTAACGCCGGTTACTTCGTAATTTAGCCCTGTAATTCAAACCTCTATATTACTAATATGACCATTTTTGGGGCCCCCGAAAAGTGCACGGATTCCATCGCGAATTACAGCGTGGCTGCGCGACACGTACGGGTACCTGCGACCAACACATCAAAGATCAGTACGAAAGTACTGGCCAGCAGCGATTATCGCGGAATAATAATTCATCGGGACCAGTACCCGCTGGGGGCCCGACGGACATGACAGGTCAGCAGCGATTATGGCGTAATAATATTATTGAAATACCGTGTGTTGGAAGAAAGGGCGGTACGGGGACATTTTGAATTTGAGCTGGTTTTCCTCGTTATTTCCCAAAACTTCGGAGAATTAATCAATTCTCCTGATTATGGGGACATTTCGAGGGTGTTCAGCCAATTTAAGGTTGTTTCCCTGCTTACCCGAAACATCCCGAATCATCCGGTAATCCTCAGCTGGGGGTTTGCGCCCCCCCTCGGCGCTTATTTTCAATGAGCCACTCGACGCAAGAAATGCAAGACCCCCCATCCATCGGAGATAGGCCCGGGGCGCCCGGCCAGGGGCGCAGTTACTGCAAATTACTTAATCCTTAGGAGTAATTTCCCGAAGCTTTGCTGGAGAATTTCGGGGATATTTTTGGATGAATTACAGTAACGACCTTTTCAAAGTGATGTACATAATTTTCATGTGAGTTATATCTTAAGAAACTTAGACATTAGGGTTTGTCGCGTTATAAGTCGCCGTTGCCTCTTCCCCGGTCAGCGGGCGGTCGTCGATTGTTACTTTTGTCGCATATCCGTCCCACCAGTTAGCACGCCAGGAACTGGGACTGGTTGTCCCGTTGTTGTTCACGCCAATAAACATATGATTAGAAGGCATGTCCGTGTTCCACGTGCCCAAGTCTTGCGTTGTAAGGGTGGGCGACGTCGGCGAGTCTGCGTTTGAGTTTAATGTCCACTGGTGGTCCTCCACCGAAACGGCAAAGAAGTACCATGTGTTGTTCGTGAGATCGGTTTCTATGTTGGTGAGACGGTCGGATAGGACGCCGTTGTTTGTAAACATAGCATATCTACTATCCCTGATGACTAAAAACCGAATGTTTTGCGACGGGTCGACCAGCGGCTTGATCCAAAACGTCATCGACCATGTTCCCGACCGGACGAACTCGCCGTAGTCCACTCCCGCTTCACCGATATCGGCGAATCTCACGTAGGAACTTGACCCGTTGAATAATACTAGATCGCCTTCGGCAACTATGTCGTTTCCGTGCTCCACCAATTTCATGTCGAGGCTATGGCGGATATGCACGTCTCCGACCGGCTGCGGCCCCGCCGTGTTGCCGCGGGAGTCGATAAGTTCGACCCAAAAGTAGTTGGTCCCGGGGGCCAGCCCGCTCACCGTCGCGACGCCATCCAAGTACCTTTTGACGCCGGTGGCGTGGTTTTTCGTCGACGAGTTGAGCACCGCCGCGGTGACGTTGGTGTAACTTGTAGGGACCGTGTCGACGGTGTTTCGGTAAAGCCGTACCTCGGTGACACCACTCATTTTGGATTAGAGTAAGATTTTTCAATGCACTCGGGAATATTCGGTGCGTTCTCCTCAAGCCGGTTCATCTCCGTTGACATGTGGCGGATGAAATCCCCCTCCGATGCGTACTCGGCATCTTGCAGGCGACGCAACGTACATTCTGTGTTGATGTCCCGGACCACTTCCCCGAACCGTGATGCGTAGTTGTCGTGGCGCTCCGCTTTGTTCGGCCACTCAACCCCGCTGTTCAAGGCCGTCACGGACCCGCTGAGTAGGGACAAACAACCGCTAACGATCGCGGGTACCCCGGTGGTAGCCGAAGGCTGCCCGATGCCGTACGTGAGGTTCAAGCAACCGACTCCGAGGCTGAGCGCCACCGTTGTGAAGAGAGACAAATCCGCACGACCCTTGAAGAGGGAGTGCGCGGCTTGGTGCATGCGCTTAAGTCTTTTCGCATGCGTACGCCACTTCTCTAGCAAAGGATTATCCACTTGAACGGCAATGTCACTGTCACTCATTTTTGTTTTCACCTAAGAAAAACTGTCCCGGGTCTGATGTCAAGTCCGCTAACATCGAGTCTTGCAATCCCCCGGGGGTCATTCACCGTGTTTCCGATGCTATTATGCCGGATGCTCGTGGTGAAGCCGAGTAGGTAGTTCCATGGTGGAAGGTATGTGGTTACGTCGGGTCGGTTAGTGTCCGACAACCGCAGGTTTGTTTGGATGAGTGACATAACTTTACTACGTGTCGAAGAAAGAAAGTGTGATGGTAACACTGAAGGCGTCGGCAGGGTTGACCTCTATCGAGCTCTCCACCAGTTCCGGAGGCGAATTGTCCTCATCGACGTCGAGGATGCCATTGGTTTCTGATTGCGGCTCAAAGATTTCTACAAAGCACTCGTTCAGCCCCGGGCGCAAAACACTCCCAGGAAAATTCGCCGTCCCTAGCGTATGCCGGAAGGTCATTCTTCGTCTAGTATTTGATAAAAGGTGAGACAAATAATGTAAGCCGTTGACTCGCCATTGATAAGCTCAGTAAATTGCGTCGCGGTCCTCAGTTGAAGGTCAATCTCGCCCACGTTATCCAGGGGCCGCCGGATCGGGATCCCCACCGTATCCTCGTTAACACCTTTCAGAGTGAGCTTCTGGCCCAAGTAGCTAAGTGCGTCTTGTGCGCGTGATCCCGGGAGAAATCCGAGGACGCTTAGGCCTTGGTACGGGTCGTCGACTAGGGTTTTGCTCGTGATTGCGAGCCCGAACGCTTGCGAGCCGTAGAGATGAATCAACGAGCAATGCGAGACCGCGACTTGCCACCTTGTCTCGTCGTTGCGATCAGTCCGGAACGTGCGGAAGTCGACGGGGACCCTTTCGTTTGGTCCGCGGACATTCATCCACACGTGAAAAAAGGGCGGATAAAGGCTACGTTCGGGCTCTTCCACCCAGAAAACGAGGCTGAAGGTGTAGTCGTTAATGACATTTGGTGTCCACGGGAGCACGCTAGTTCTGAGCTTTGTCGGGCCCTGCAGGATGTAGAAAGACATATCCCCTCGTACTAGCCGCGAGCCGTCACATATCCCAGCGCACGTGTTGCTTTGGACGTACGACGAATCCGCCATTTCGCCAAAGACATTGCCACCACGCCAAGCCTGTAAAAGAGCTAAAACTGAGTCGTTGTTCACGGGGTTCCAACTCTTGTAGGAGTTTGATTCTTGGATGGATGGGGAGCACAACATAATCGAAAGGGGGTCGGGCTCCACACCTGTGAAGCCGGTGATCGGTGTGCACCACTCCAGCGCGAAGCGAACATGGGGTTTACCTTGGAAGCCGGTACCATTCTGAAAAGCGGGCGTGCGGACGGTGAAGGCATATTTCTCTCCGCTCAACCGCTCTTGGGTGCTAACGACGATTCTGCGACCGGCAACCATTTGCTAGTATGGAATAAAATGTTTAGTACGCCACGTTCACGAGCCCGTCGGCCCCGATTACAATGAAGCTGTCATAGTGGGAAAATACGTCGACAGTAAGACTTGATGTGAGCTGCGCGTTGAATTGAACCGTGAGGTGAGATACAGATGTCGATACGTCTACCCCATTCTGCGCAAACATGCTTTTGTGGCTCTGACTCTCTAGATCACACCCGATGAGGTACTTCCCCTCTCCAGCTGTCCAATCGGTGACTGTGAGCTTCCCGATGTGATCAGGGACTGGATCCGCCATTTTTTGTTGGGTTCGGATCCATGAGTACTTGATTTTTTTGGATCCGGAACTAGTGAATACCTCTAAAAAAGGGATCCGGATCCCGCGATTACCTGTGATTCTAGGGTTCGGACCCCGCGATTACCTACTGAACCCTGGGTTCGGACCCCGCGATTACCTGTGATTCTAGGGTTCGGACCCCGCGATTACCTGTGATTCTAGGGTCCGGACCCCGCGATTACCTACTGAACCCTGGGTTCGGACCCCGCGATTACCTGTGATTCTAGGGTCCGGATCCAGCGATTACTTGTGATTCTAGGGTTCGGATCCAGCGAGTACCTGTGTTTTTGATTCCGGAACCGAGTACATGAGTACTTCTAAATTTTTTGGTTCCGTTGGATTCGTTGGGTTCGCGATTCCAACAAGTACTCGAAGTACTCATGCAAATTGATACAAATTGCGCATTTTGGGGGAAGTTTGTGCTGCAATTTGAATTTTTACATCTCTATAAGTTCTATGCGCCTGCTTATGCTTGGATCCCATACAGTAGATACGTACAATTCACTTCCCATACTTTCTGCCCGCTGCAAACATCTTTAGTACTTTACAGTCTATCCCATACAATTTAACAAAGCTTTTGGTCCCTCCGGCAAGTGCCACAAGCAACGTATGTGAGTTTATAGCCCTCCGGCTCAAAAAAGACACTTGCCATCACAGGGAAACAGATTCCGATGCAGTACCATTTTTCACGTATGATGTGACAAGTAATGCCAAATGGTTTATCGCATGGCCAGTGAGAGTCCACCAAATGAACATTAAATGCACAAAATATGGATGAAAACAGGTTTAAGAAAACTATTTCTTACAGTTTATATAGACTTGTGACAACCATATTCCTCGCGCATACATAATTCAACAATTACATGAGACTAACAAGGCATCCTCTAAGCTATCTTCCTTGGTGTTCTTCTTGAACGCGTCATGCATTCGCCCCGCTTTGTTGAACAAACGCTCGCATGCAGCAGAGGTAGCAGGCATAGATAAGTACTGCCGCGCCATTAAAGCCAAGTCGGGAGACAGAGCTGCATGTGTTTTCCACCGTGTCAACACACAAATGTCCTTATCCGTTTCTTGGGGCAGCTCAAGGTAACGCTCTAAGTCATCCTTTTCCACGTGCTTGGCTGTAGAGGGCGTCACACGCCCAGTCAAATCCCCGGAAAGGAATGCAGTGAAAGACTTACTCTTCGACGACATCAATTGCTTGCCAAGCTCTGCAGCTTGCATGCTTGGATAAGCACCGCCTTCTGCCTCGCTCTCTTCCGGCTCTGTGCGCCACTGCTCTCCAAATTCTCTTCTTGCAGCCGCCAAAATTGTAGGCGCAAAGTCTGGGCGAATGCCATTGAAGTCCGGATTCTTAAACCTGCACAATTCACATTTTCAGTTAACATAGCAAATGCACAAGTAAATTTGCATACACACACACACACAGAAACACGTAGAGAGCATACAAAATAGGTACACAAACGAACACCACACACACATACACACACATTCAGAAGTAGATGCACATACAAGCCTACACACACACAAGCAGATAAACACAAACACATGCATAACACACACACACAAGGACGCTCAGATACAATCACATCTATTTATCAACATTTAATATATTTATCAGGTATATAATAGAAACAAATGTGCAAAATTTAAACACATGCACACACAACCATTACAAGGTACTCACCGAATGTCCAGCAATGTCGCGATCCCTATCTTGATGTAATCGTTCTCCCTTATGTTCGTGAAAAAACGCTCAATGATTCCGGCCCGCAGACTCTCCCTTGCCTCCGCCATATGAGGCTCCATGTCCTCCGCTTCGATGGTGTACAAGTCCATATCCCTCCGCTCATCTTGCAATGAAACGGGCCTGTGTGACGACAGCTGCTCTAACAAAGTGCCTAACATAGGGTAAACAAGTGATATGGTAACATAGTCACCCTGCAGCAAATTCACAACTTGAGCCACTGGCCACAGGATCGCAGCTAGCTCTCGAATAGTCTCCCAATCCTCAGTGTTGATGGCGAAGTCCGAATACACCTTCCCATCGTCATTGGCAACGCAACCATTGGGTACCTAGTATAGAATTAATATCTCAGTAAATGAACAGTAATGCAACTTAACAATAATGCAATGAAAACACCGCAAGACAGTACTTACTTGTAACATATACTCGGTAATTGCTTCAGCGTTCTGCACAAACCACACAGCCTGAGGAAACAAGCCTAACCAACGAGTGGCTGACTTGGTACTTGGCTTACTTGTGGGAAGGCCCATCCGAGTTTGAATCTCCGACAGCTTGGCAGCGCCCAAAGTGCTCCTAGAAAAGTGGGCACTCTGACCTTGCATTGCTCGGGAACAATCCTTGATGTGCGGCTCCTCCACGAACTTGTTGACACACAACTGAATGCCATGAGTAACACAAGTATGTCCATCCAATGCACCCCATCCTTTCTTCATGTTTGCTCCATTGTCGCACACCTAGGCAACCGTCAAACCATCTTCATTCACAGACATACATAACAAGCAAAAACAAAAAGCCAAAATCTAAACTAACTCTTACCTTACTGAATATTGATTCATACACAGTGTCCACAGCTTCGACGCCTTCCAAGTCGTCTGCTTCGACAAGCTCTCCCACATTCACTCCAGCAAGTCTGCGCTTTGTCGTTTGCAAAATATTCTCACCTGTGTGGGAAACCTTTCCGTAGGGCTCGCAAATAACCAAGCGCTTCATAAGTTGCCACGATCCGTCGATCCAATGCACCATTACCGCCAACAATGAAACAGAATTCTCCCCCCAAATATCTCCAGATATGCACGGCTTCAATCCGTCTTGAAACAACCCGTTCATCATGACTCCTGTTTCAACAAGTGTCTGAAACAAGCAAAATTAATTACCTTAGTTATTTTTAAAGGCAATGCAGTCATACATTCAAATAAACCAACAGTAATTACCTTTTGAGCCAAGGATGCCATGCAACGCATTACCGTCTCACGACATGGACCGCTATATGCGCCTCCCGAAATAGCAGACATCACATCCTTGAGCTCTGTGTCCGACTCCATGATCCCGAATGGCCGACATCGCTTGACCACCCAAATTGTTATCAACTCGTCAAGGTACTGTTTCCTTTTCGCAGAAATCTACGAATAGAGTCAACAACGAATGAAAGGTCAATAACATGCCATCATTAAGTCAATAACATGCTACTATACAATCACAATGGGACATGACTTACCTCTGCTTTGATCACGGTGGGGACAGAGACATCCCCAACTTGAATGTTTTCACCAGTAGCCAAGTCCTGTCTGTACTCACCTTTATGCCGACATCTGAGGTGCTTGATAAGATTAGAGGTCCCTCCGCTGTACTTGAGCTTGACTTCCTTTGGACACAACTTACATACGACATACTTGACACCATTGGGGAACTTCTTTGGCTTCTGGAAATGATTCCAGCATTGAGCATTGTAGATCTTCTTCTTCGGCGGCGCCAAGTCGTCATCCACGATGACCTCTTCATCGCCTTCGTTATCTTCTTCGATGCCTTCTTCAACCTCGTTTGATGTTACAGTGGCTTTAGCTTGCAGTCGGTTCTTCCTCTTCCTGCTTATCCGATTCGCCTCTCGATTTCGTGCCTCCTGCAGAAACACAATGCACCCATCAAAAGTTAGTAATGGAAACATGAAATTGTAGCGAAAGAACAGAAAAGAACACAAAGAACAGAAAAGCATCACAGAACAGCGATAACAAAGTGTCGACAAGCTCAACTGCAACGCTATTACTATGGCTTCGATAGAGCACATAAACAGAGACGTAAAAGTGCGGGCGGAGGCGGGGAGTGGGCGCCATGCGGCGCTACCGAACAGCACAGTGCAACAATATGCTTAACGACAAAGTAACATTTTATGTGGGAAAGCAAAGAACAGAAAAGCATCACAGAACAACGATAACAAAGTGTCGACAAGCTCAACTGCAACGCTATTACTATGGCTTCGATAGAGCACATAAACAGAGACGTAAAAGTGCGGGCGGAGGCGGGGAGTGGGCGCCATGCGGCGCTACCGAACAGCACAGTGCAACAATATGCTTAACGACAAAGTAACCTTTTATGTGGGAAAGCAAAGAACAGAAAAGCATCACAGAACAACGATAACAAAGTGTCGACAAGCTCAACTGCAACGCTATTACTATGGCTTCGATAGAGCACATAAACAGAGACGTAAAAGTGCGGGCGGAGGCGGGGAGTGGGCGCCATGCGGCGCTACCGAACAGCACAGTGCAACAATATGCTTAACGACAAAGTAACATTTTATGTGGGAAAGCAAGGAACAGAAAAGCATCACAGAATAGCGATAACAAAGTGTCGACAAGCTCAACTGCAACGCAATATGGCTTCGATAGTGCAAATAAACAGACATAAAAGTGCGGGCGGAGGCGGGGAGGGGGCGCAATGCGGCGCTACCGAACATCACAACGCAGCTAACTCGGGGGTGAGGGCAGAGCAGAGGGGGGGGGGGGGGGGGGGGGAACTCTTGCTTACCTCTTCAACTTTCTCTTGCTCGTTGTGAAAATCTTCAAGCAGGGTGGACCAATTGCCTTGCCGCCTTACGTTGACCTCGGTTTCTGAAGTGGCGGCTTCCTCCGGCAGGCCTTCCCACATAACTTTATACGTCAACATTCCACACCTTTTTCCTTGGCTAACAATTTTCTTAACTACATACTGCCCTTTATTACTATACGGATCTGCACCTGTTTTTGACTGAGGTGTCCTAAACACCCTATCTGAATTCCAAACAAGCTCCTCTTCTGCACGTTGGATAGCCGTCGATGACAAGCTCTTCCCTGATCTAGACGGTCTACTACTTCCCGCTTGCCCCGCCATTGTTGCTAACTATGAAAGGATTGGATGTGGACGGGCAGATTATGGTGGATTGCAAGCGCGTACGCACCGTTTAAATAGCCTTTGGGTGGGCTACAATCGAATCAAGGCTGCGGAATGACAACAATCAGGGCTATTGAACCAATCCTAGACATACACCTCAGCAGATTTGCATTGCCAAATACCTCCCAAAAAAACAGCGTGTCACTTCGGGCAACCACAGATTCGTGAGATACTCGGAATCGTGAGTACTGATTGGGTATCACGATTCCACGTCGTTTTGCGAGGATGAGGTACTCGCGATTACCGCGGATCCATTAAAGTACGATGAATACCAGATCCAACGATTACTTACAATAACTGGTACCGGAACCAACGATTACTTACAATAACTGGTACCGGAGCCAACGATTACTTACAATAACTGGTACCGGAACCAACGATTACCTACTGAACCTAGGGTTCGGACCCCGCGAGTACCTGTGATTCTAGGGTTCGGACCCCGCGATTACCTACTGAACCTTGGGTTCGGACCCCGCGATTACCTACTGAACCTAGGGTTCGGACCCCACGATTACCTATGATTCTAGGGTCCGGACCCCGCGATTACCTGTGATTCTAGGGTCCGGACCCACGAGACCAAGTCCGAACCCGAGTAGTCTCGTGGATTCGCGGCTCCTTAGGATCCGGATCCAGTCCCTGGATGTGATCGATCGCACCGTAAGCGTTAAATGCTTTCATGACCTCGGCCCATGCCTCCGAGTTGCTCTCCACGGGCTTTGATGGAGTGAGGACGCCGTTGATCGTGAACTGGTACCTTCCGATGTCGCCGATTGGATTGGCACGCTTCGACACGTATGGCTTAGCGGCATAACTCGTCTCGTCCTTCCGGAACATTGCAATGAGGGTCTTTAACGATTTATACGGTGAAGAAAAGGCCATCGACATCGATCCCGACCCATTACTAGCAATCCAACGGTGCTGAGAGTAAGTGCTAAAGGGCACGACAATACCACCACTGTTCACCGCCAAGAGTTCCCGGTCGACCATCGGATCGAGATGAATCATTTCCGCCACGTACTCCACGTCCTTTACCGCCCACGGTCGGTTACCGTCCTGGATTTTCTCTTGATCGCCAAGTGCTAGCTCCAATGTGAGATGAGTTCTAGCCATTGCGCCGACCGGGAGGTACTTCTGCTGCATGCTCCCGACGACAGCGCTCGTCAGTGGGATACAAAACACCCGGGACGAGTCACCATTTACTTCTTGGCCGAACCCCTCCGCAATCGTGCCTGAGTAAGTCACTTGGTTTGCGTCGCCCGACACGTCGAGAAGTGCGTGAAACAGAGCGTTATACTCCTCAATGTGTTCCAAAACACCCCCGCCGGCCCCACCGGATGCGGAGACCTTTAGCGAGCGGATAACCGCGTGCGCCGAGCTGTCAAGTGCCAGCTTGTTTGTCGCCGTGTTGTCGAGATTTTGCAGCCGGAACTTGAGGTGACTCTGGCGCGTGTTCAAGTATTCTCCGCGATTTCCGGTGGGAAGAACGAACTTTATAGTGTTTCCAGGATTGAACCCGGAAGTTCCATTTTCCGGAAATATATGAACTCTCGATTTGGTGGCGGGTGCAGCTTTGGGCTTGTTCCCGTACACGAACGAGTCACTGAGAGAGCTGCGGCTTTCGTTCTTCATTGTGTTATTTATAGTATCGTGTCAGAAAAAAATGCTAGCCTCTCTCGAGTTTTGAGCCGGGACGTCGCATTTGTCCGTACGCCGATCGTATAGCCCCAACGTGCCCCTTCATGCTGTCAAGATTGACTGTCCCCGTATTCAGAGCTCCTTCAACACCTCCGGCTAATCCGCCGATCCCGCTAGCTATCGCACCTGCCGATGCTAAACCAGCACCCAAAACAGGGTTGAATGCGGCAACCGGGGCAGCCGCGGAAAGCATCCACCCACCGAGCTTGCTGCCGACGGAGTGAACGCCGTGAGCCACTTTTTGCCCGAGACTGCGTAGACTATGAAGCTTTTCGCCGATAAAGCGTCCAAGTTTCATTTTGCGTGTTTGATATATGCTCAGATTTTAATGTTTCGCGTGTGTTTTCCTCGATTCTCGCCTATCCTTCCACCTTACATAGGAGATTTCCCTTTTTCCATTTCCCCTTTTGCCATTCCCCCATCGATATACCGGGCTAATGCTTTTTTGCCAGACCTCTTTTGTCCGGCAGTGATTTTGACACCCAATTCCTTAGCCAAGTCCAGAAGTTCCTTTGTTGTTACGATCTGAGACTCGGCGACTTGTTGTTCCAAAGAACGTCCCCAGTTCGCGAAGGGCTCTCCACCCGAGGGTACACGCGACGAAGACGGGTTTGTCGCATCCATCGTCGGGGGCTCGGCCGCTGGTATGGAATGTGGGAGCTCTCTTTTGACGTGGGTAATAGGTTCTCTCGCGTGTTGAAAAGGGTCTTGTTGTTGTAAATTTGGTGGTATCGGCTGTTGAATAATGATCGGCGGCGGCATCGGGGGCGGCGGAGGTGGGGCTGAAATTTCCATGGTCCATCCCCGTGTGAAAGGCTCCGATTGATTTTCCGGAGTGGGTCCGCCATTTGAGACGGTTTGTACGACGTTCACTCGTACGTTTTGGTTGCGGTTAACAAATCTCCTGCCAAATCTTGGGGGAGGGGGTTGCTTGCGTGTCGTTTTCTTACCCGCCGTCTGTTTCGAGGTTTTGGTTTTCCGTCGCGGCATCGTGTTTACCTATACGATCGAAATTCTTATAAATGTCCCCGGTACCAGTGTCGGCAAACATGAAGGCGTAGGGTCGATCAAACACGAAGCGCATAACCTCGTCCGCCTCTTCCCGGGGTAATGCTATGAGCTCCTCGAATATCGCCGTCGTTTCCTTCTTGTTCCGCGGCTTATACATGAGAAAATGCGACAAGGTCTTGCGGATGCCCAATGGCATTGCATTGTAAGATTGAATGAGTATTATTATGCTGAGCCTGTAGTGACGTCTATTGTATATTAAATCGCGAATGCTGTGCTGGATTTCATTGTCCTTTAATGACGCGGTCACGTCGTCGAGGACCAGCAAACTATTTTTCTCTTGCTCGGCCGATTGCTTCACCGCCTCTCGGATTCCTTCCAATGTACCAATATCCAATTCGTCATACATCCTGTCGTGGTTCTTGAAGATGTTACGCTTCAAACTCGCCACGCTGTGTGGTGGCATAACAACGTGGACGTGATGAAAGGCCTTGCGGTACGCTTGCTTGCTTGACAGTAAGTTGACGAGCATGGAGGTCTTACCCGTCCCCGCAGATCCGATAATTGCCATGAAAAATGGACGATTTGGTAAGGGGTCGACCACTTGGTCGTGAATTTTCTTGTCACACAGAAAGGCCGGAGGTTTCACTGTGAATGTCGATCTTTTTTCGATGATGAGCCGCATTTTACGTTCTTCCTTTTGTAGTATCGTCTGATTTCTTTTGGAGACACCCCCCATGTTACAGCCTCTAACACACGGTATTGCTCATCGCTGAACCCAAACCCGTCGTAGTTTTCTTTCCACCAAGCAACGCTTCCATAGTTCGAGTTTTGAGCAAGCAAATGGGGATCTATCGGGGCGGGCGTACTCGCAGCCACGGACGAAACCGCTTCACCGTGAACTACCTCCGACCTGATAGACTCAAGTAGAGAGGAAGTAGCCGTCATCGCTCTATTTATTTTCTAGTGCAGAAATAAATGATATGGGACGAAGCCATCTCGAACGCGGCGACGACAGTGACGGAGACGGTTCAGAGCACGCCGTTACTGAGGTACTTAGCGATGTTGGAAGGAACGATGTGGCTGGTGGAGAGGTTTCGGCCGGCAAGATCAATCCAAAGGCAGACGAGGACCTTAATCCGGAGCCCAGGCCTGCAAAAACTAAAAGAGTAGCTGGGGGGTTGCGCCCCCCCTCGGCGCTTATTTTCAATGAGCCACCCGAAGCGTCTCCTTGCGTCGAGGGGGGGCGCAACCCCCCATCCATCGAAGATAGGCCCGGGGCACCCAGCCAGGGGCGCGGGACTACAAAAACTAAACGAGTAGCGAGTGAAAAGATGAAAGCCGCTCTTCAACGCGCCAGGAAGGCGAAAGCTGAGAAGCGGGAAAAGGATAAACAATCAAAAGCATTCAGTTACGCTCCCCAGTTTTTCTTCGACATCGTTTAACAAAGCGTCTGCGCCCCTGGCCGGGCGCCCCGGGCCTATCTCAGACTGAGACTATTGAAAATAAGCGCCGAGGGGGGGCGCAACCCCCCAGTGCCCGGCCAGGGGTGCTGTTTTTCTTCTATATAGTGTAAAGAAATGCTCCAGCAGCTGTACTTGGACACGGCGTACGCTGACGCAAGGCTCGATGATGGAACCCACGTATTCTCCGTACTCGATCCACTGACCGCCCCCCAGGGTTTCACCATTCAAGTTAGGCTGCTGAACGCGTGGCTCCCGCATACCTATTACAGCATCTTCGAGGGGAATAACACGCTGGTTCTTAAATACGACGACGGTGGTGAGATTCCGGGGCAGCCGGTCACCATCAAGCTTCCCCACGGCAACCGGTCGATCGACGATATCGTCGCATTCCTAAACGATGGAAGACTCGATGAGTACGTGGCAAGTTACGACGAGAACACGAATAAGCTGTCAATGCGAGGAACGGAAATCGCGGATCATCATGTTGTGATTGGGCAAGGTACAACGTCCACCCGTCTACTAGGTTTGAATGTTGGGGACTCCGCACAAATCGTTGAAGGAGAGCTCTTGCTCACCGCTAGTCGTATCGTGGATTTGACGCGGACTAGCAGCGTTTTCGTGCATATAAACTTATTAACTCAAAACCGCGACCCCCGGACGCGGCGTGTTGGCGACATCCTGGCGAAGATTCCCAGCTCCGCACAATTCAATGGAATTGATCACTTTAGCTCCGACGCGTTCGTGGATGTGTACAACCGATATTTAAGCTACGTGAGCATTCGCCTAAGTGATGATGACGGTCGAACGTTGGATCTCAACGGTGGACGGTTCACGGCGACACTAAAAATAGCCTTTAATAGAAATAGCGATGAACCAATCTCGGCAAGCATCAGCGCCGCTTCAGCTCAACGGCCGTCGGGAGGTGGAGGTGAATCTAACCCAAATCGTATCCCTGTACCGGGAGCTAGCGGCCCGGGTGACGCTGGAGGAGACTGAGAATGACCTGCAGGACACGGACATCGAGGGGTTGACTACGGATCTAACAACGCTCACAAACACGGTGACTGGATTTTCCGACAACTTCAGCGCGACGAACATCCGCACCGATAACATCACAACGATCGGGTTTGACACCGACATATCCGTGGGCGCGTCACTCTAACCGACGACGGTTCCAGTGTTGGGGCCGATCCACTCGCTCGGCAGCGAAACGAACGAATGGAAAACTGTTTTCGCCGAGGATATAAATTTGGATGGCACGAGCTTAAGTGATACTTTACAAGAATTCATTCCGAAAACCGAGAAGACGGACTTTTCCGTGGACAAGCTTACGGTCCCCAGCCTTTCCAACATCGTTTTAACAAGCTTTCTAGAGTTTGAGGGCGAATTCAGTTTGGAGGATATCCTCGAGTATGCGTTTGAACTCGTGGAATACGAGCACCCGACAACCGTTTCGCTGGATCGAATTGACGAGGCGACCCTTAGCAACGGCATCGTCGTGAACGGCGACATGATCCCACACGAGCTGGAGCCAAACACACCCCTTCAAAAGATTGGCGCGCCGACAACCCCGTGGCTCGAGGGGCATTTTGTGAACGTCTTTGCGGATTCCGTGTCGGTCCTTGATGCAGGTGGCACGTCGCGCCGAGTCTTGTTGGAGGGCGATTCGGTGTCATACAACGATTTAAGTGACCTCCCCAGCTTTGCCACCGTGGCAACGTCCGGCTCGTACAACGACTTGACGGACAAACCACCTCTCTCTGGGTCAGTCGGACCACCTGGCCCGCCCGGACAGGACGGACATGACGGCCAAGACGGAGAGGACGGTGCCCAAGGCCCACCCGGGTCGTCTGAGTGGGCCGATATAACCAACAAGCCCACATGGGTGGCGGAGACCCAAGGGGACGTCAACCTCTCGGGTTTTAACAACGACTTGTCCCTCACAGTCAGCGACGTGGAGTGGGCGGACGTGTTGAACAAGCCCACCTTCTTTAGCGGCTCGTTCAACGACTTGACCGATAGACCGAGTATTGAGGAGCTCACGGGCCCCCAAGGCGAGCCCGGTCTCAACGGCGCGTCCGAGTGGTCGGAGATATCCAACAAACCGGCATGGGTGGCGGACACCCAAGTGAGCGTGAACCTGTCGGGGTTCAACAACGACTTGTCCCTCACAGTCAGCGATGTGGAGTGGGCGGACGTGTTGAACAAGCCCACCTTCTTTAGCGGCTCGTTCAACGACTTGACCGATAGACCGAGTATTGAGGAGCTCACGGGCCCCCAAGGCGAGCCCGGTCTCAACGGCGCGTCCGAGTGGTCGAAGATATCCAATAAGCCGGCATGGATGGCGGACACCCAAGTGAGCGTGAACCTGTCGGGGTTCAACAACGACTTGTCCCTAGCAGGTGGCGACGTGGAGTGGGCGGACGTGTTGAACAAGCCCACCTTCTTTAGCGGCTCGTACGACGACTTGTCGGGGAAGCCGACATGGCTTGCCACTAGCCAAGCGAGCGTCAACCTGTCGGGCTTCAACAACGACTTGTCCCTAGCAGGTGGCGACGTGGAGTGGGCGGACGTGTTGAACAAGCCCACCTTCTTTAGCGGCTCGTACGACGACTTGTCGGGGAAGCCGACATGGGTTGCCACTAGCCAGGCTAGCGTCAGCTTGTCGGGGTTCAACAACGACTTGACGGCGGCTATCGTGGAGTGGGATGACGTGGTGAACAAGCCCGGTTTATTCAGCGGCGCGTACAACGATTTGACGGGGAAGCCGGAGTGGGTGCGCCCCAGTCAAGGGACTGTCAACTTATCGGAATTCAACAACGATTTGGGTGAGGAGCTGCCGGGCACAATTGCGTGGGTTAACGTTACCAACAAGCCCACCTTCTTTAGCGGCTCGTTCAACGACTTGACCGACATGCCAAGCATCGAGGAACTCAAAGGCGATCCCGGCAGAGACGGCACCGACGGCACCGACGGCAGGGACGGCGCATCCTCGTGGTCCGACATATCCGGTAAGCCGACATGGGTGGCCACTAGCCAAGCGAGTGTCAGCTTGTCGGGGTTCAACAACGACTTGTCCTTGACGGCCGACGATGTGGAGTGGGCGGACGTCTTGAACAAACCCACCTTCTTCAGTGGCTCATATGACGATTTGACGGGGAAGCCGGAGTGGGTGCGCCCCAGTCAAGGAACGGTCAACCTGTCGGAATTCAACAACGACTTGGGTGAGGAGCTGCCGGGCACGATCGCATGGGGCAACGTTTCCAACAAGCCCACCTTCTTGAGTGGTTCGTACAACGACTTGGCCGACAAGCCCGAGTTTGCCGACGTGTCGTGGGAGGCGTTGCGGACAGGGGACCCGAAGACGCCCGCGGCTAGCATGTCGGGTGGGGGCATTCTCGTGGACGCGTCAATGATTCCCAGCAATAACCAGAGCCTCGGATCCACTACCGCGCAGTGGGGGTCCATCCACGGTCTCGGTGTGTACGCGGGGGAGGTGGATGCGAACACTTTATACACGGGCATTGCCTTATTCAAGCACCCGGCCACGTCTAGCTTTTTGGTCCTACAACCCCTCGCCGACCTCACCGCCCTGGAGATATCGGGTCACTTCCTACCCAATATAAACGAGCTCCATGATTTGGGAAGCGAAAACCAGAGGTGGGACAAGGTCCACGCCAAGGACGGCTACTTCGACAACATCGATTTGTACAATGATATCCGGTTTAAGAATTTAGACGGGGACACGGTGGCGCGGCTGAAATACGACGATGACGGCATCGAGGTGGATGGACACATGTTCCCCGACGGAGATGCTGAGTTCGTATTGGGTACTATTGCAAACCGGTGGAAAGAGATCCACGCAAGGGAAGTTAAATTTTCGACGATTGTCACGGAATCCATTGTCACGGAAACTATTAATGGCCCGGCATTCTATGCCGGAATGGACGCTATACGGGCTAACGGAAAAAAAATCGAGAACGTGGGATTTCCCGAGATAGGGAGCGACGCGACGAACAAGGCCTATGTTGACCAACGGTTTCTAGACACACCGATCCCTTGGGGGTTGATAACTGGCGATGACAAACCCCGTTTCGAGTTCGTCCCTGAAGGCATCCCCCTTGGACACAATGTATGTCGTTCCACTTTAGTCCCGGAAAACGAAATGGTGATGCTTGGAATGGAAGATAAGGAATGGCATATACGCGCCAAGTCTTTGATCATACCGGATAAGATTTATATTGGCATTGGTGTTACTAGTGTACGAGGAGGCAGAATCAGGGATGTAGGAGATCCTATTCTATCGGAAGACGCGGTAAACAAAGAGTATGTTGACAAATTAATTCCGCGCATCAGCTATGATTTTGCACAAGAAGGAGACACAGAGAAAGTTAACATATCCGATGCCATATTGTCGATGAAATCGAACCGGATAACTGATTTAGCCGAGCCCGTGCTCGATTCCGACGCTGCAAACAAGGCGTACGTCGTCAATCGTGATGACGCGGTGGTAACTTATCTGAAAGGATTAGTAGAGGACGCTGTCCGCACGATAAATAGTCTACAAGATCAAATTAACGACCTGATGAATTCTGCAGCACTCGATAGCCCGTCTGCAACATTTGTCGAACTAACTATCCTCGAACAAGCACAAGAAATCCGGATGAAAAGTGCAACGTCATTTATCTCGCTTCTGAATACGAACCAAAACACGGTCTATACCAATCTACGCCTTATCATGAAGGTTATTAGGGACGACGGAAATCTTGAAACGGAGGTTGTTAGGAACGCATCCGAGCCTCAAGGAGTATCAGGGACACACAATTTCACCCAAAAATACACATTCAATTTCCCCGACATTTCATTGTCGGAAAGTAAGGAGCCAGCTCTGATTGGATTCGACCTGATGTGCGACATATACGCCGCCGGTGGGGCACGTCCTTACACTTTAAAAAGCCATCTCTACAACGTGCAAAATGATCCCACATTCAATAGTCACATCGGGTTCTAATGGATTTTGATAACTACTAGTTTTGTCATGCCGGCATGACACGTTCTCCAGACAAGTCCCTCTCAAGAATCGAGTCACTCGGCGAACAGTGAGGTAAGTCACCGTGCGTGTTTAGACCTTCATCATCAGCACATCCCTCCAAAGTGAAGTTGAACCGTGCATGCAGAGGGTCAAAGACTGAGTCAACCAGTTTCCAATCAATTGAACGTCTGGTTACAGTTTTACGACTCTGTCTCTGTTTAGTCTGACGACGACGACCTGCTACTAACGTTGCAGGAGTCGCGACTGTAGTCGATGGAGATGCCGAAGGTGTTTCGACGACCTCTGTCGCTAACAGTATCTCAGAACGAACAGTAGATGTAGCCGGCTGCTCCAGTTCGTCGGTAGAACAGCCTTGCCACCATCATTGCTTCTTAGATTCTGCTGGTGCCTTGCCCTTCCACTCCGGGCATTGGAACAGTCGGTGTCCCTTCTTATGGCACTTGAAGCAGAGTCCCTCCTCCATATGACGCTTACGTTCTTCAGCTGTCATCGCCTTTGCGAGTGTGTTGTAATTATCACGACCAGATGTTTGGCCACGTCCACCATTGTTGCCTCCACCACGTCCACGTCCGCGGCCACGACCACGGCCACCTCTGTTACGCTTCCAGATGTTAGAGGCTTCTTCGAGAGAGTCCTCAAGGTTGCGCTTCTTAGTAGGTTGGGTAGATGGGCCAGCAGTAGACTTCGTGTTGCCGAGTTCCGGCGAATCTGTTACGACGTCATTCAGGAAATTTTGGAGCTCCACCAGAGTAATCTGGTACCCCTTTTAAGCTCGGTGTCGCCTAGGCTCCCGCTCTGAAATCCACTCCCCCTCACCCGCCACCACCACCCGCAACAGATGGGCCACCAGAGAAGACCTCCTCTCGGCTCTCCGTCAAACATTCCACATCCAGACAGAACTCTACTCAGACCCCCTCAACAAATCACTCCACTCGCACACCTACCACTCACTCTACCCCGAAGACATAGTCTTCTCATCCAGCGGCAGCAATGCCCCACACACATGGCAAGGCACCAACATTGCCAACCCCGAATACGACCACGAATGCATGCGCAGAGCCATGGAACATGCAATCACCAGCGCACACCGCACAGCCACACACACCCCCAGCGCAACCATCCTCATACTCCCCCGTTGGGAACACACCCCATACCGACACTCCAAGTATATCAACTCCCCCTACACACATCACCTATACACCCTTCCCAATGACGCGAACACCTTCTTACCCCCCGACCAACACACTGGCCATCCCACCCCTACCCCTTTCGGAACACGCTGGATGGTCGACATCTACCTAGTAGCTAACTCCCTCGCTCTCCACACCCTACCCTCACACACTGCCATGACCGCACTCCACAACACCCTCGAGTCCATATACGACACACACCTCCCGAACCCCAACATCACCATCCCACCTCCACACCTCACAGACTCCTACTCACCCCACTCCGCAGGCATATGTGACGAGTACAGTCCTGCAACAGTACATTGCAGGACATTGTACAGGTACTCGTTACGGATTCCAAATCGTGCTTTTCCACAGGACGGACGTATACTCGTGGGTACGTCGCTACTGCAATATTGTAATGGTGCTGATGCTACAGTACGACCAGTACCTCCCGGTACGTACAGATATGCATAATTAATCTAACTAGCCAGATGACGCGCCAGAACGAGCTCTTCGATGCAGAAGGAGCCGCGTCGTGAAACCCAATGCTAGGCAGGCCGCGTCTCGAGGACAGATGACGACGGTTGAGCAGCACTAGCGCCTGACACGTAAGCGAAGCTTACATGCGTAACTAGTCTGGGCTGAAACCTATTTAAGCCCAGTGCAGTAGAGGGAGGTGACAGAACCTTTTAACAATTCCTTTGTTCATTTACAACATCTACTGCCCAAGTACAGCAGTGAAACATCTTTCATCAATTGCCTCTCGACAACATCATTTTGCAATCTTACGACACAGAGCTAGACAGACTAGAACAGATTTGTGCTAGCGTTTAGCTTTCAGAGGCTAACCGCCACACTGGTTTCGGAGCTCTTTGGTCGACGCACGCTTTCGTTCGCTCGTTGATCTGCTCGACGTTGTTTGATTGAGTTGAGATGGCTTCTCTTGGAGCTGGTCATTACGTGGTGTTGGTAATTCACGTTGGAGGAACTAAACGGTCGGACTTAAAGTTGGTGTTTCAGCGTGAGCCTCGTACTGGTAAAACTTGGTTCCCGGCTGGCTCTGTCTTACCCAACGAAGAGCCTGTCGACGCTGCTATTCGCGAGTTACACGAGGAGACCGGACTTGTTTTGACACCGGATGATTTGACGCTGTTGAGTGGTGAACCTGTTAACGTTACGCTACCTCAAGGACGACAGCTTGTCTACGTGTACTCGGCGTCTATTCCTGTCCTGTTTGCTACGAACAACTTACGTACACCTGCTCAGGTCGAGCAGGTTGTTTTGGCACAGTCGACAGTTAATCCGGATGATACCTACGTCGTTCCGGAAACCATCAACATTGACGGTCTGACACTTACGCCCTCACATAAGGGGTTACTTCTTGCTGAGAAGCACAAGAGTGAATTACTTCACTTTGGTTACGTGACTCAGTGGGAATCTTTTTATCGAGCAATGACACAACATGTTCCAGTCATGCAAGACGACACGTCTATCCCGAGACAGTTCCACATGTACCCCCGGTTTACGACGGTCGACTCTGGTTCTGTATGGCTACTGATTCTTCGACACATCAACCGACTGACTGGAGTAGGGCCTACAGATTTACGAGTGGGAATGCCGATGCCTACCCACAACTTGGCAGGACTATCTGTGACTCTTACGGAGACTCAGCGTAAGGCTGCTATTACTTCACCGTACCAGAATGGTCAAGACCCACATGTACTGGAGGATTGGCTCGAAGCTCAGCCTCAGCGTTTTGTAATGCTTGGGATTGCAGCTGACTCGTACGATGCAGTGTTCTGGGTTACTTCACAGTTTGCTGGACACCTTGGTGGATGGTGGTTGAACCGGAAAAATCAGCCTCCAATTCCATCTACGTACAACGAGCTTGTTGCGGAGATACGCAAGTCGACGTTTCTTCCGAACATTCAGGACGACGCAATTAACGCTTTGCTAAGTTTTACGCAGAGCAACACGATGAGTTACGCGCTTTTTACTAAGAAGTACAACGACTACTTACGTCGTTCTCGTCAAGACCTGACAGCTGAGGTACAGTGTGTACGTTTCATTATTGGCCTTGCAAACGTGGACCTCCAGAGACTAGCTAGATCACACCGAGCTCAACAAGGTTACCAGATTACGCTCGTGGAGCTACAAAACTTTCTGAATGACGTCGTGACAGACTCGCCGGAACTAGGCAATGCAAGGTCTGCTGCTGGACCATCTGCCCAGCCCTCTCGCAAGCGCAACCTTGAAGACCCTTTTGAGGAAGCCTCTAACGTCTGGAAACGTAACAAGGGTGGCCGTGGACGAGGCCGCGGACGTGGACGTGGAGGTGGTAACAATGGTGGTCGTGGTGGCAACAATGGTGGAAGTGGTCAAACATCCGGCCGCGAAGATTTTAATTCAATCGCAAATGCAATGACAGCTGAGGAGCGTAAGCGACACATGGACGAGGGACTCTGCTTCAAGTGCCACAAGAAGGGACACCGTTTGTTCCAATGCCCGGAGTTCAAAGGCAAGGCACCAATGCAACCTAAGAAGCAATGATGGTGGCAAGGCTGTTCTACAAATGAACTGGAGCAGCCGGCTACATCTACTGTTCATTCTGAGACACTGTTAGCGACAGAGGTCGTCGAAACTCCTTCGACATCTCCATCGACTACAGTTGCGACACATGTAACGCAAGTAGCAGGTCGTCGTCGTCAGACTAAGCAGAGACAGAGTCGTAAACCTGTAACCAGACGTTCAGTTGATTGGAAACTGGTTGACTCAGTCTTTGACCCTCTGCATGCACGATTCAACTTCACGTTGGAGGGATGTGCTGATGATGAAGGTCTTAACTCGCACGGTGACTTACCTCACTGTTCGCCGAGTGACTCGATTCTAGACAAAGACTTAACAAGAGAGAGGGTGTTCATCAACCCACCCTGGGAGTTAGCTGAGCAGATTGCGCAGCATTTTGAGGATTGTCGTCGAACATCTCCGACATCTACGATGGCTGTATTTGTACTACCGAAGTGGGCGAAATTTACACAGGTGACTAAGCACTGGAAACTCTATCAAGAATTCCCAGCAAGGACACAGCTTTTTACACGTCAGTCACTGGAGAACCCAGCGCAACAGGAGGTGGTTGCTCCAGCCCCTTGGCCTGTACAGCTGTGGTTAGTCGACGCAGATTGTGCGTTTAACGACTCACCAGAATCTACAGCACCTGACCAACCCAACTCGGTACCTGTACCAACAGACGACTCGGAACAGTCCATCGCTACGCTGCGACAATTTTCTTCGCCAGCTACAGCCCTACTGACTGACCTCACGGAAGCTCGCCCGTTAATTCGGACTGAGCTAACTGTGAAAACTCCTGATGGCGGACAACAAATTTCTGGATTAGTGGACTGTGCTGCGACACTTGATTTTGTGTCAGAGGACTTTGTACGACGCTTTGCTTTACAGACTCGGAAGTCTGCAAGTAAAACCCCAGTTCGACTCGCTAATGGACAACGAGTGACTTCTACAACAGTCTGTGACGTCACTTTTCAGCTGGCTCGCCACGAGTTTCAACGGACTTTTTATGTCTTACGTGATTTACGCACAGCTGATTTAATCCTGGGTTTACCATGGCTTGATGACGAACAGGCCTCTTTACAATTTGGTACAACCAGAATTTTTACACTTATGGACGGCACAGCAGTGGAGACTACACTTGAGGAACGACGCCCTGAATGTCTACTCATGTCATCTACGAAAGTTCAGAAGCTTATGCGCAAGACGCGCCGCAGCAGAGGACGTCATGCTGATTTTTACGTCATTGAACTTACGTCAGTCGCTGAACAAACGACAGACTTTCACACTGGAGAGGAACTAACAGCAGAACAACGTGACAACTTCCGGTCTTTACTCTTTGATGACTTCCCGGAGTTACTGCAACCTGTCGACTCTCCACCTGTAAGCCGACAGTGGGATCATCCCATTGAAACAATTGGCCCGATGCGACGTCAACGTCTGAACAGATTGTCACCCGCAGAGCGCGCCGAGCTTAATCGACAGCTCAAAGACGCAGTGAACGCTGGTCTGGTCCGTCCCAGCTACAGTGAGTTCGGCTCGCCAATTCTTTTTGTGCGAAAAGCTGATGGCTCGCTACGTCTGTGCATTGACTACCGTGGTCTTAACGAGGTTACGCGTAAAGATGCTTACCCGCTACCGCGTGTGGACGACACTCTGGACGAACTTAAGGACGCGAATTTTTACACACACCTCGACCTCGCTTCTGGATTCTGGCAAGTTCGAGTGCGTGATCAGGACGTTCACAAGACGGCTTTTCAGACCCCTGATGGCTTAATGGAATGGGTCGCCATGCCGTTTGGGCTGTGTAACGCACCAGCTACATTTCAGAGGATGATGAACGACATACTTCGCGACTTTTTACATAAGTTCGTGACAGTCTACCTGGATGACGTCTGTATCTACAGTCGAACTCTGGAAGAGCACCTGGAACACCTACGTTTAGTGCTACAGCGATTCAAGGAGGAAGGGCTGAAATTACGCCTTAAGAAATGCTTCTTCGGATTGCAAGAAATGGAGTATCTGGGCTACACTGTGTCAGCCGGGAAAATTTCGGTTTCCACAAAGAAAGTCGAGGCCGTTGCAGACTGGCCAGTGCCCAAGACGCAGAAGGAGGTTCGCAGTTTCGTACAGTTCTGCAACTTCTATGCGAGATTTATACACCATTTTAGCGACCTTACGGCTCCATTGACGGACTTACTGCGGAAGTCCCAGCCACAGAAGGTTACGCTGACGCCTGCCTGTTTGGAAGCCTTTGAGACTCTCAAGTTACGGCTCATTTCCGCGCCATGCCTGATCCTTCCGGAGGTCGGCTCGGACGCGACGTTCACCGTAGCTACAGATGCTTCAACAGTGGGGATTGCAACAGTCCTGTTGCAAGACCAAGGAGGCGGTCTTCAACCAGTCTCTTACTGGGCGCGTAAGCTGAATCCAGCTGAGCGTGGTAACACTTACTCTGCGTACGACTTAGAAGCTTTGGCCGTATGCGAAGCTGTCAAGCATTGGAGGTGCTATCTTGAAGGCTGTTCTAAGTTCCTTGTCGTAACAGACCACGACACACTGCGACATCTGCTCAGGCAACCGAACAACAGGCTGAACAAGCGGCAAGCAAGATACCTGCGGGATTTGCAACCGTTTGTGGGCTCGATGACACTTGCATATCGCAAGGGAGCTCTGAACGAAGCTGACCCGTTAAGCCGGCGTCCAGACTTCGTACCTCAGGCCACAGTACCCTTATTTTGGGATGGCGAGGTTCCGTCAGATCGAGAATTACGACGGAAGTCCCAGCTGCTGTTTGAAGACGCACAGTTAAATTCACTGACTGTTGACGCGTTGCAGCTGAGCCCTGAGTTCGCTGATCTCATTCGCGAGGGGTTCTCACGAGATTCGTTTTATGGGGACGATGGTGAGTGGACAAGAGACAGCCGGATAGAAGCCAGAGACGGGTACTTTTGGCGTCTCAATCGCCTCTGTATTCCACAGAACTCTGAGCTCCGACTGAGATTGATCGCAGAGCTGCACGAAAGTTCGTCAGCCGGTCACAGAGGAGTTGCTAGCACTCTTGCTAAAGCACTCGACAGATTCTGGTGGAAACGAATCCGCCAAGACGTGAAAGATTTTTGTGAACGCTGCGTCGTGTGTCGACGAGCGAAGATTCGACCGCAGATGGCTGCGACTCTTTACCCATTACCTGTTCCACCCAGACCGTGGCACACAGTTGGTCTTGACTACCTGACACACTTGCCTGAAAGCAACGGCTTTAACAGTGTGCTGATTGTAGTAGACCATCTAACTCGAATGGCCCATTTTCTGCCATGTACAGAGTCGATTACTGCCGAAGAAACTGCCAATTTGTTTTTACAGGGAGTCTACCGCTTACATGGACTTCCCCGTGTGCTAATCAGCGATCGCGACCCGAAATTTGTCAGCGCTTTCTGGCAGACACTCTGGAGACGCCTCGGAACTCGTCTGAACATGTCTACCAGCCGACACCCAGAAACAGATGGCTTGACAGAGCGCGTAAACAGCACGTTTCAGCAGCTTCTTCGTTGCTTCTGTTGCTATGATGGCTCCAACTGGTCGACACTTTTACCACAAGTGGAGTTTGCGTACAACGCTTCGCGTGCACTCGGAATTGAGCATACGCCGTTCGAGGCTAACTTTGGCTTTTCTCCTGAGGAGCCTCCTGACCTGCTCTTCAGCATGCGACCATCGATTCCCTTTTCGCAAGACGCAACAGAACGGTTGAAATTGTTACAGGAAGTGCACACCCTGGTACGCTCTGTGTTACAGCTACACAAGGACGAAATGCAAGCGCGCACAGAACCGTCTACAGCGCCACACTTCGGTAAGGGAGACAAGGTGTCAGTCGTCACAGCAAATCTTTTTCTGCGAGGACAACCGAACAAGAAACTCAGAGACAGACAGCTTGGCCCTTTTTCAGTGGAGGAGCAGATTGGAAAACACAGTTACAGATTAAAACTGCCAGCGACAGTACGCTTACATCCTGTGTTCCACGTTAACAACTTAAGACCATGCTCTACTGCTCTGCTACGACCAGCTGTCCCGGTGACTGTCCCTGAAGGAGACGACGAGGAGTTCGACGTCTCTCACATCTCTGCTGTGTGCATCAAGTCGCTACCTGGGCGACGAGGTAAATATCTGCTCTTCATGACGCACTTCGATGATGACGACATTCCACCTGTCTGGCACCGGTTGAACGAAGTACACCGAACCACAGCGTTACAAGATTTCTTGGAGACGCCCCAATGGCGCAAGTTCGCCAAGACTCAGGCGTACATTGACTTCATGCACGCTTTTCCAGCGCGCATTCCTGAGTCCCAGTAACTGCTTCAGTAAAGGAGCCAAGAACCACGGAGGTCTGCCTCGCGGCGGCCTCATTGATCTGTCAAGAGGGGGAGGGTACGAGTGTGACGAGTACAGTCCTGCAACAGTACATTGCAGGACATTGTACAGGTACTCGTTACGGATTCCAATTCGTGCTTTTCCACAGGACGGACGTATACTCGTGGGTACGTCGCTACTGCAATATTGTAATGGTGCTGATGCTACAGTACGACCAGTACCTCCCGGTACGTACAGATATGCATAATTAATCTAACTAGCCAGATGACGCGCCAGAACGAGCTCTTCGATGCAGAAGGAGCCGCGTCGTGAAACCCAATGCTAGGCAGGCCGCGTCTCGAGGACAGATGACGACGGTTGAGCAGCACTAGCGCCTGACACGTAAGCGAAGCTTACAGGCGTAACTAGTCTGGGCTGAAACCTATTTAAGCCCAGGGCAGTAGAGGGAGGTGACAGAACCTTTTAACAATTCCTTTGTTCATTTGCAACATCTACTGCCCAAGTACAGCAGTGAAACATCTTTCATCAATTGCCTCTCGACAACATCATTTTGCAATCTTACGACACAGAGCTAGACAGACTAGAACAGATTTGTGCTAGCGTTTAGCTTTCAGAGGCTAACCGCCACACATATACTACTTCCCCTCCAACCCCACTCACCCCCTTACCTACCCCATCCAAGAACGCACACAACTAACATACTCCCCCACCAGAGGCACTCTTGCTTGGAACTGGCAGGACTTCGTATACACAGACGGCTCTAAAAAAGGAAGCAGCTCCCCTCTAGGGGCCGCAGCCACCCACCCAGCCTCGGACACCAACGTCAAAATCCTGGTGACCTCTACCCCTCCCTCCCATACTATCAATCGAGCCGAACTAGCTTGCATTGACATAGGCCTCCAACTAGGCCATACCCACCTCCTAACTGACAGTGCGTGCTCCCTCCGTCTCATACAAGGATACCTTAACTGCCCCTCCGCTTATAGGCATAACATCCAACACCAAACACCACATACAACACAGGCTCCGACGTATCCATTGGTCACTGGACCTGGCCTTACACCCTCATACCACAGACTCAAGGGGCACCCATACCTTACAAATACACAAACCTCAAAGCCGACGCACACACCCACAGCTGCAAACACACACTTACACCCCTCTCACAGACATCCAAACACGGCGCCCTCCTCGCCCGCGCCGCGGCAGACGGCGCCGACTTCACCTTCCACAAAAAACACACAACACTCACCAACACCCAATTCACCCACAAACAAGAGTTCATATGGGGCGTCCACAACACCCGCCTCCTCACACACAACCCCACCATGAGATGTCCCATGTGTGGCCAATTCACCAGCAACGGCCACATGGCCGGTAACTGCCCTTCCATGTCTGGCCTAAGACAGGACCGTCACAACAGCGCGCTACAACTCCTACTCTCCCTCCTGGAACGCCACAACGGAGGACGCTGGGAGACTATCACTGCAGACTTCGGTAACAAACCCATCAAGTCCTTCACCCGCCCCACCCCCCCTCCACCCCCCTCGACTGCCACCCTCCACACCCCACCCACATGCCCACCCGCCTTGTTGACGCAGACGAAGGTCTCTCGCCCGACTCTCTAACCTCGTGCCCCGCTATCCTCCCCCCCGAAATCCTCCCACCTGCACTACGTCCCCCGGCGCACAAACCCGATTTCATACGCCTCCTCGAACCTCGCTTCGTCGGTCACAACAACGGCCGCCGCCGATACTCATCTATCAGGAAAATACAGATAGGGGAATGGAAGTACTGCACCGACCACAACCTCTCACACACAGCTAGCTTGATTAGGGACAAATACACACCCCTCGCAAACGCCATCCGAAACCACTGGCCAGGTACCGAAGTCGATATCTTACCCATAGTCATGAGCCGCACGGGAACCCCGCACTCGACCACCATAGCAAGTCTCACCTCCCTCCTCACCCTCCGCACCGACCCTCCCGACAAACTCATCACCAAAGCACGACTCGACACATCTCGCATCCTTTCTTCACTCCACGCACACACCGTCCAATGGCTACATTATCTCCTCCTTGTCTACCGCACCAAATCACGCACGACCACTCGCCGAGCCTCCGCATAACGCACCTCCCCAAGCCATCCTTGCACACCGCTTTCAAACCGCTTCAGACCCTCCCCGGGGGGGAGTAAAACCCCCGACCACACTTGGAGAGGTTGGACATAGGTGGTTCACGGTCTAGCCCTGACTTATAAGTTCCATGTTTGACATAGTTGGGAGGGCCCAGAGACAGCAGCCGACGCATCCGGCCTTTGGTGAAAAACCGGCGCATACGGTACATGTTGTAAACAATTTCAATTTCAATTTCAATTTCAATAAGCTCGGTGTGACTTCGCCTGGTTCTTCAGCGTAGTGTTCGCTAGGCCATTAATGAATCGCACACAATGAACATCAGATGTCAGGTGCTGACGAGAACGACGTAAGAAGTCGTTGTACTGCTTAGTGTAGTGCGCGTAACTCATCGTGCTGCTCTGCGAAAAGCTGAGCAAAGCGTTGTTCGCGTCGTCCTGCATGTTCGGAAGAAACGTTGTCTTGCGTAACTCCGTAACAAGCTCGTTGTACGTAGATGGAATAGCAGCCTGAGTTTTCCGGTTCAGCCACCACTCATTAAGATGTCCTGAAAATTGTGAAGTAACCCATATCACTGAGTCGTACGAATCAGGCGTAATCCCAAGCATGAGAAAACGCTTAGGCTGAGCTTCAAGCCAATCCTCTAATTCATTAGCTACCTTGCCATTCTGTGACGGCGAATTAATTGCAGCCTTACGCTGGGTCTCCGTGAGGGTAACACGTAGTCCAGCTAGGTTGTGGGTAGGCATCGGCATTCCCACACGTAAATCAGTAGGCCCTTCACCAGTCAATCGATTAATGTGTCCACGAATTAACAGCCAGACATGACCGGAGTCGACCGTTGTAAACCGGGAGTGCATGTGGAACTGTCTCGGGATAGACGTGTCGTCTTGCAGGACTGGAACGTGTTGATAGACCGCTCGGAAAAAGGATTCCCATTGAGCCACGTAACCAAAGTGAAGTAACTCACTCTTGTGCTTCTCAGCACGAAGTAACCATGTCTGAGCGAGCGTAAGATTCAGACCGTCAATGTTGATTGTTTCCGGGACGACGTAAGTACCATCCGGATTAACTGTCGACTGTGCTAAAACAGCCTTTTCAACCTCAGCAGGTGTGCGTAAGTTGTTCGTAGCAAACATGACAGGAATTGTAGCCGAGTACACGTAGACAAGTTGTCGTCCTTGAGGTAAAGTAACTACGACAAGAGCGTCACTCAACAGCGTCAAATCATCCGGTGTCAGAATGAGACCGGTTTCCTCGTGTAACTCTCGAACAGCAGCGTCGATAAGCTCTTCGTTAGGTAATATCGAGCCAGCTGGGAACCAAGTTTTACCACAACGAGGCTCACGTTGTAATATCAGCTTCAAGTCAAACTGTTTAGTTCCTCCAACGTGAATTACCAACACCACGTAATGTCCGGGTCCTAGAGAAGCCATCTCAAGTCAATCAAGCAACGTCGAGCGAGTCAGTGAGCAACGAAAACGTGCGTCGACCCAAGAGCTCCGAAACCAGTGTGGAAGGTGGGGGTTCTTCTCGGACCGTGACACGCCTACATACAATGATCGGACTCACCGGGTATCGACCCGCGACCTTCTACGTATTAGGCGTGCGCTTTACCGGCTCACCGAAAAAGCATAGTTGACATATGTGGCCACATAACATATATGTATCAAACTACGACACTACCACGGCCCCCCCGGACTCTCCCCGGACCGCAATCCGGCTCCGAAACCAGTGTGGCGGTTAGCCTCTGAAAGCTAAACGCTAGCACAAATCTGCTCTAATCTGTCTAGTTCTGTCGTTGCAAGATGGCAAGATGATGTTGTCGAGAGGCAATGGTCAAAGATGCTTCACTGCTGTACTTAAGCAGTAGATGTTGTAAGTGATAAAAGGAATTGTTAAATGGTTATGTCACCTCCCTCTACTGCCCTGGGCTTAAATAGGTTTCAGCCCAGATTGCTTACGCCTGCAAGCTACGTTTAAGTGTCAGGCATTAGGGCTGTCTAACCGTTGTCATCTGCCTCGAGACGCGGCCTGCCTAGCATTGGGTTTCACGACGCGGCTCCTTCTGCATCGAAGAGCTCGCTCTGGCGCGTCATCTGGCTGGTTAGATTAATTATGCATATCTGTACGTACCGGGAGGTACTGGTCGTACTGTAGCATCAGCACCCTTACAATATTGCAGTAGCGACGTACCCACGAGTATACGTCCGTCCTGTGGAAAAGCACGAAATTGGAATCCGTAACGAGTACCTGTACAATGTCCTGCAATGTACTGTTGCAGGACTGTACTCGTCACATTATTATCCCATTTTCCCTGTCCGTGCTTATGTTGCTCTCCTTGTAATCCATATCGCTTACTATTGAATTCATTTCAAATCGCTACGGGTACAGGTATACCGGCTTCCGGCTTCGGGTAGTTTGTTACCTATAGCGATGGGCGGTGGCGAACAAATAATAGCAATTTAGGTTCTGCTTATCTCCGCGACGCTTTTCAGGAGGGCAGT
>JAPMLY010001331.1:0-5000 GCA_026401115.1 Tetraselmis chui
ATAGTGCTCGAATTCGCCCCCCCCCGGTAGCCGTCGGCGCAAAATTTGAAATTTGAAATTAAGCACTCCAATACCAGTATAAACCGGCTGGAGTCTCTGCCCCCCCCCCTTTTGCTACGCCTAACTGGACTTAGAAGCGTGAGGTAGACCGTGAACCACTAATCCCAACCTCTCCAATGGCAGTGACGATACCGTCTAAAACATACCCGTATCCAGGTATTTATTATTTTCTGATCTATACGTAATTTTTTGGATACAATATGAAATAAAAAATGTCGCTAGTCTCCACGATACGCGGCTTGCTCCAGCCGGTACGGGGTCGCTGATCAGCAAGGTTGTTCAGCTTGAGCTTGTCGAGGCGAACCTGCCTGACCTCGGCTCCTGTGCGACTCCGGTCGTGCCGGAGCTTGGGGGGAAAGGCAGGTGAAAACCCCCCCTCGCTCAGGTCGTCGTCGGTCCCGCCACGAACCGTGCTCAACCCCGCCCGAGGTATTAAATAGCCGCCCCATCCGACGCAGCTCGCCACCTAGCCGAGTCTTCTCTCCGCCTTCGGGGGCTGAGAAGAGAAAATAACTAGGTTGCAGACGGTGTCCGGCTGGCTCTCCTGCCCCCGAGCCAGATTTTCTCATGTCCCTTGTCCATTTCCCGTCTATTTCCAACACCTATCTCATCGCGCTGTGGCCGTCCTTACCCTCCCCCGGTGGTTTACGTTGTTAGGGGGGCGCCTTTACGAGCAGTGTGCCGTTAGGATAACCCTAGGCACACTGCCTGAGGCAGCCTATCGATAGCCGGGTACCGACTAGGGAAGGGGTTGGAGGAACACAGGGATCGACTCGCCGGTCCCCAAAAGATGGTGGGTACGGGAATTTTTCCAAAAACCCCCCGTACCGGGCCTTTCCGGCGGCGGGCGATCCTAATGACCGCCGCCGCCAGACCGTGCCGCTCCTCCGGCTGCGACCCATCTCCGTCCTGCGTAGCATCAAGCCTCGCCCCCAGGGGAGACCTAAGGCTCTCGCAGGGCCGGCGACTGCTAGCGAGCGCCGTGCCCTAGCGCTACTTCTCAGCTGTCCGCCGCCAGCTCCAACACCCTCGTCCCTCCGCTGATCAGTCCGTACCCTTCTTCGCCAAAAAATATTTCGCAGACGCCGCCCCCGCCCCATCGTCGGGAGAGTACCTGCGAGAATTCAGTCGCGGAAAAGACATATCGGACTGGCCGAGCGGGAGATCCATGTGCCGGTGTACGGATATTATGTTTTTCCAAAACCCTCCGTACAATGCTTCCCGACAGTTGCTGATCCTGCGGATCGCAGCTGTCGGTACCTCGTTTAGCCCCCTACCGTGCCGGGCCTGGCACGGCTATGGGGTTACCATCGCCCAACGCGTGGAGGTAGAGGTAGGTGCCGACGGGCCTGCGAGCGCACCCCTCTCCGGGGGCGCCGCCGTTGCGCCGCCGGCGGGCGCCCCGTCGGCGCATTCTATCTTGGGCGCCAAAGCATTGCCTTGGCTTTCAGGAGATTCGTCAATAGAATCGAGGCATGGTCACATTTTTCTTAGAAATGTGTGACATCTTGTCTGGAATTTTGTGGAGAAGTGTAGATAGAACTGGATATATGTTATGCGATTTACAAAGCAGGTGGAGGCTCCGTTTGCAAGAGTGTTGATCTCTTGCATTTTTCGCGCGCAAGGCTCCTAGCTCCCAGTACATACGCTGATTGAGGGAATCGGGATGGTGGGTTGCGTGAGCTGTGCTCGCGCAAAGGTGGACGGTGGACGACCTCTGCGTGCCGGCGCGTCATATATAGGGGTAACGCTTGTCCGTGTTTTACCACAGTGAAATACATAGTCAAACGATTAGAATTTGCAATGTCGTGGCAACGCCCGACTATTATCGCCCTCAATGTAATTTCAAACCTCTGTAACATCAATATGGCCATTTACAAAGCATGTGGAGCCGCCCTTTGCCATGTTGTCTCCATTGGGTGGGTTGCTTGTACGATGGCCACCCCAAGGTGTCAGCCAGCCAAAGAAAAACCACTTTGATCGTCATGCAAGGACAATCTGGTCGATGTAGTCCAAGACTACGCTCCACTCGGTTGACAAGCCGCAGAAGTGTTTCATATTATGCAGCGTCACCCCGACGGTGTATGCGGCGATCGCTGCTCCCTTTCGAAAGGAGTGCGAAGTCCAGCAAAACCCGTCGGGGGGTGCTCATGTAGCGCAGTCGTAACCTCGTGTAGCCAACCTTTAAGCGTGTTAGCCGTCCATTCGTCGTGTTTTACTATCAAGTGGATTGCTCGCGTCATTGTTGGAATTTTCCTCCCGAGATAGTGCGTCGAAGTGAAACGAAAACCAATAACACCAGAAGTACTTGAGTGTGTACATTAGGCGGTAGGTGGCACATTAGTTTTTACGATCCGCTGACACACCGCGGTAGCCAACGTGCATTCCGTGGAACTCGTCCGATTAGCTGTATTACGTGTTGCGGGATCTTGGCGAGTTTTGACTCCGGAGCGTAGAAGTAGCTTGACGTTGTGTCGACGTCGATTCCCATGTGGTGGGCGACTTGAGCTCGTGATCAAAAGCCCTTGGTGGGTTGGCGGAGCATGCCGAGACGGTCCAAGAGGCTGGCTTGGCGTTGGCACAAGGTAAGCGCTTCCTCCTCCGTTGCCGCAGAAAAGTAGAAAATCGTCGACGTAGGGAAGAATCCTCGCGCCGCGCCGTCGCGTTCGTCTCTGAGAGGTATTGGTGCCGTTGCCTGGTGCCGGGCAGGGTAGCTATGGGTCGGGTGCTCGCAGGAAATTCACGAAGGTGAGGGTCAACTTGCAAAAGTAGAAGGGGGGTAGGGACCACCACATAGGTAGCCCCGCGAATAGTTGGGAGGGCCCAGAGACAGCAGCCGGCGCATACGGCTTTTTGGTGAAAAACCGGCGCATACGGTACATGTCGTAAACAATTTCAATTTCAATTTCAAGCCCCGCGAGTCGGTAGAGCTATCCGCGTACATTCACGGGGAAGTAGTCGCGGTCCGCTGGGTTGATGTCTAGCGCGTAGAACTCGTCTTGCAGGTCGAAGATGAACATGTAGTCCCCCTTTCGAGTTGTTGAGCAACATGATGTTGTATAGTAATCAAGTTGTTACTCAGCAATGTTGCGATGTTAAATGTGTATTTTCATTGTAGGAATGCTTTGATTCGGTATTACAAGATGATAAGCTTGAGTGGATAATTGTGTTGATAGTGGAACGGTTGGGGGCTAGGCGGGGTGACTCCAGCGGCGGTAACCGATGCCGATCGGCGTTCGAGAAGGGCGACGGCCCAACTGAATCTAGCTCCCGCGTGACGTTTGTCTTGCCGGAGAAAGGAGGGGAAATGCTAGCGAAGAACTCCTCCTCACGCCGTCGCTCGTGCAGGCTGCGTAGCCGAAGCCCGATCAGACAACGAGTAGATTGATCGGTCCCTTGATGGCCTACCATCGCTCGTACTCTTTTTGCATTTGCCACGGACATCTTTCCAAAGCTACAAGCCGACATAAGTGAGCGCGTCAACTTGCTTCGCTTCGCTAAGCTCGCCCCCACGTTTCTAACCGCACTCGGCCGCAGTCTAGGTGTTTTGTGTCTCGTCTCGGCCTCGGTGCCCTTGTGCTTTTGGCTTTGGACCCGCCTACTTTGAGGTTTAGGGTTTTCCGTGAGAAGCACCTTGAGCACTACGACGCAGTTTTCCGCGTCGCAGTTTGTCGTATCTTCGGTGTACCCTCATCCCGCAGCCCCTCTACTCTACGCTCCCCCACTCCTTGTGCGTCGTGACATCTCTCGCTTCAAGCTATGCGCGGTGCATTCGCGTCGGCGGGTATTGACATGTTGGATGATGCGTGGGCCGCTGCTTTTGCTGGCCATTTGGTTCGATGCGGCGGAGATGCTTCGGTGCACACCGCTCACTCTTGGATAGTGACGGCCTTGTTGAAATTATCTCCGAGGTTCGTGGCGCACTCAGGGTTGGCGTCAAGGTTCTTCTCACATATCCCACGATGTTAGTTCATCTCCTCAATAGCAACGACGCCCCCCCCCCCCCGCGGATGTGGGTGTCTTGCACTATCACGGCATCCGAGGCTCAAAACTTGCTCTTGAACCAGTGGTTTCCGGTTTGTTTGGCGTTTCTAGCCCCCCGTCTCCGGAAGTCGCTCTATGCCGTTCTGAGAAGACCAAGTTCGAGAAGTACTCGGAGGGGTTGAGGAGTCGCCCCGACATCCACTTTATTCCCTTTGCAGTCACGCAACTTGGTACTCTCGGCGGCCACGCCACGGCTTTCTTGTTGGAGCTGGCCAAGAAGGCAATCGCCTCTACTACTAAGGCATGGATGTGGGCAAGTTGTTGGCCTCCTAGCGCCGAAAGGTCTCTCTCGCCGTCCATGTCGCTCACGCGGACAACGTCTTGCGCGGTTTGCCCGCCGCCGCAGACGGTGTGGAGGCCGCATCCTCCTCGCTTGGGATGCCTTCTCATGCCACGGCGCTCTGCACCCGCGCCATGGGCAGCAAGCGTCCCCGTGCTTCTTCGAGCGGCGTGTGAAGCGCCGCTTGTCGCCTCCACGTGTTGCATTCTCGGCGTTGCCCAGGAGTTTCTTTAGTTTAATCTGTTAGTTTCGTGCACAATGCAGTGCTTCCTTTTGCCGTGGCTTGGATTCCGTGATCCTCTTGTCACTCTTGCCCTTTTGTTTCCCCTCCCTTTTTCCCTGTCCGTGCTCATGTTCTTCTTCTTGTAATCCATCATCTTTATTTTGGAATAATACCGAAGTTACGTACAATAAGGGGTATACGTACCAGTACGTGCCTGTCCCAGTGACTCGTCGTCAATTCCATGGTACCGCATCTCAATTCCGTGTGAAGGGCGGCAAGTGGTAAGGAGGTCCTTAAGCCGATATTCCAATTAGAAAAAAAAGTACACCGCTCGGCTCGGTCGGTACACGGCTCGGCCGGTACACGGCTCGCGGGACAAAAAAAACACGAGCC
>JAPMLY010001331.1:10000-82926 GCA_026401115.1 Tetraselmis chui
AGAATTTGTTGCAGAAGGTCGTGCGCTGCTCCGTGTAGTAGACGAGCAGGTCTGCCAGGACGGGGTTAGCTGCTACGGGGATAGCGATGACAGGTTTTTCGGCCGCGTCGCGGCGCTGGTCCCCTTTAGATGTGCGCACGAATAGGCAGATTTGTTGAGAGGGCCTGTCGACCACTAGGTCGCCGGTCTGGCAGCGGGCGCCAGTCTCGGCGCGGCAGAAAAACGTGTAATTGACACACACCGCTAAACAGGCTCTGAAGCGCTGCATCTGAGGGAGGGCAGCAGGGGTCCACGCGAAAGTTCTGTGTAGGGTGTTGGCGGCGTGTAGGGTGTCCAGAGCGACTTGTGCGGGTAGCGGGAGGCGAGCGGCGGTGGGTTGCAGGCGGTGCTGTAGCATTGCGAGTCCACGGCGGGCGTCTGCCAGGAGTTCGCCCACGGCGATAGGTTGGCGCCGGTGGTCGCGGAAGAACTTGTTGATTGCGGAGAAGTAAGGCTGCAGCGAGCCGGCAGCGACTGTTCCCAAGAGGGCTAGCCAGGCCGTGTAGCGGACCATCGTGGCCGGCGTGGCCTGTAGCGGGGCGATATTTTCTTCTGCACAAAAAATAAAAAACTGTCGGATTGCGCTCTGGTAGCTCAAGTACGTAGAGGGCGCTAGCGAGTTGCTGAGTAGGGCAACCGCTGTAACCCCGAGCTTATCTGATCCTAGGAGGTCTTGAAAAGTTTCAGCCAGTTCTGAGGACCAGGGCGACTGTGCTGCTTCGCGGCGTAATCCGTAGCGCGGCGGTCATGTACGCAGAGGGAGGACGTGCTGTACAGGGGTATTTAATCGGTCCGGGCGTATCGCCCGGCCAATCGCACCGCGTCGAGTGTAGAGCCAAGAGGGGGTGCTAGCCGAAAGGCCACGATGCTCCAAGCGGGAGGTCCGACCCCTTCTCGCTTGCCTAGCCTGCCGGGGAAGAACAGGTCGCGGGACGGTGGGAAGTGTACGGTCTCGGTGGCCAAGCGGGCGAACGCGTGGTACCACGTTTTGTTTCGCCAGTAGGGGGCGATGACCGTCGCCGCGGCTTGAGCTTGTTCGAGTTTCGCGGCGAGTGCGGGTAGGGCAGACCAAGGGGGGTTGCAGTAGTTGTTCTCGCGTGTCCACGCCGCGTCGGGGAGGTGTAGGCAGTCGATGTCCTCGCACAAGGGGTCGCGCCAGCGGGCGTTGAAGCGTGGCAGCTGCGTGTTGAGCATAGAAGCGAACCGGTCGATTGTATGCGGGCCCCATCGGCGTTGAAGGTGGTTGAAGAGTTGCGGGTTTAGCTGCCAGTCCTCGGAGTCCATTTCGCGGCTGAGTGTGTCGGCCCAGACGTTGGCGGCTGACCGGATGTAGCGTGGGCGGATGTGGATGTCGTTTGTGTCGAGTAAGAACCACAAACGCCGTAGCTCCGTCATCATGACGGGTGACCGGGACGTTAGCTTGGTTAGGACGGCGACCACGGCAGTGTTGTCCTCGTGGAGGAGGACTTGTCGTCCTCGGAGTTGCGGTAGAAAGGATTCGACCGCGTGCCTGACCGCTCGAAGTTCCTTCCACGTGATGTGTTGGAGGCGGTCGGGGGCGCTCCAAAACCCGCGGGCTTGGTAATTGGCGTCCTCGTTGAGGACGGCTCCCCACCCGTAGTCGCTCGAGTCGGCGTGCAAATAGGCGGTCTCGATGGGCTTGTAGATCGACCGGCCGTTGTGTTGGGAGGGTACCGTGCGCCACCACTCGAGGTCGCGTCGGAGTTGGTGGGTGAGGCGCACGCGTCCCCCCCAACCGGTACGGGTAGCTAAGACGTTGTGGAGCTCGCGCAAAAAGAATCGGGCGGGCGCGATGGCGAGGTAGAGGAATTGCGCTTTTCCCGCGAAGGCCGCGAGTTGGCGTGTGGGTAGCCATCGTGCGTTGGACGCTGCTCGTCCGAGCAAGGCCGAAGCGTGGTGTGCGAGGTGTAGCAGTTTTTCGGGTGGGGCGCGAAACTCGCCGCATTGTAAATCCACCGTGAGGCCCAAGTGGTCGCCGACTTGCGTTGGCGTCCATACACCTTTCTTGGGGTTGCGTTGTAGGCCAAGGCTGTCGAGCAGGGCTTGGACGCGCTGCCGAAGTAAGAGGGCCTCGTCGTAGGAATCCGCTAAGAAGAGGAAGTCGTCCATGTAGTGGAGTAGTCGGGTGCCTCGCCATCGCGCGTTCCGGAGGAAGCGCATGGACGGGCGGCGTGGGCCGGCCGGTGTAGATGCGGGCGTGGGCGGAGGAGGGCGGCGGAGGTGGTTCGTAAACACTTGCGTGAGCTTGCAAAAGTAGTAGGCGGAGGCCGACCACCCCATGGGGAGGCATGCGAGGCGCCATAGGGTGCCGCGGTAGTTGACCGTGAAGTAGTCCCGGTCTTCCTCCCGGATGCCAAGGGTGTAGTACCCATCGGTGAGGTCGAGTGAGACGAAGTAGTCCCCCGGTCGAGATAGATGGCGGAGGTGCTTGAGGGTCTCGCAAGTCATGTTGAACGTTGAGCAATAACGGTTGAGTTCTCGAAGGTCGATAATCAAGCGCCATTGATTGCATCCGGGTTTTGGCACTAAGAACATCCGGGAGACGTAGCGGGGGTTCGTAGAGCGCTCCCACGCGCCGCAAGCCTCGAAGCGTGGTAGTTCCGAGTTGAGAAACTCGAGTTGGTCGGGTGTGGCGTCTAGCATGGAGATGCCATGGTTGAACGGCTTGGGACGTAGGCCGTGCTTGAACTTCACACGTACGCCGTGGCGGATCCAACTTAGGACTTGGCCGCTCGCGCCGATGCGCTCCCACTCCCGCCATTTTCGACGTACGCGGTGGCGCATGAAGGAAGATGTCGGGGAGCAGGAATCCGTGCGGCGGGCCACACCATCATTTCTTGCTTGGGGTTTTAGCCGAGTCGGTCGGCTTGAGGGGTGGCGCGGCTCGTGCCGCGGCTGCTGCTGCAGCAGCGGCCTTGCGTTTGTCGGCGGCGGCTTTGCGGGTTCGAGCGTCGGGGCCGGTGGGCTTGTCCGGCGTGACCTTCGCGAAAGCGGCGCCGGCGGCGGCCTTGCTGGCGGCGTATAAGCTGACTTCAAGCGTGCGGTCGACGAAAGCTTGGCGTAGCGCGTCCAATGGGCCGGAGACCGCGGTAGGACGCGGTCGGCAAAAGCGCTCGTGCGCCAATTCGGCAAACACGCGGTCCGCATCTGTGCTCGTTTGTCCGCCCTTGGTGAGGCGGAGGAAGCCCAATCGAGTACGGGCGGCCTCCTCCGTCGCTGTGTGGGTGCGATGGCCCGCTCGGATGAGGGCAATCGCTGCCGCCTGCTCTGTAGGTAGAGGTGGGCCGTGCGACAACGTGTCCAAAGCCTCGCCAATTGCCGCGTTGGCGCAACTGTCGAAGAAGGCATAGCACCCGATGTGGAGGTACTCGTCGTATGCCGCTTGGGTGCGTTTGTCGCTTAGGGCGCGGGCGGTGTCGTCCGTGAGAGTCCACAGACGTGGCTCCTCGACGTCCCGAGGGGGACGTTCGAGGCCGGCCGGGATGACTTCGCCGTAGTAGGTGAAGTCGACAAACTCGGCCGCGGAGGGGTCGGGTTCGTCGTCTAGCAGGTCGATAGGTGGCTCGGGGGCCGCCTTACCACCCTCCGTCGCTGTTGCGTCGGCGGGAATGGACTGCTGTGGATCAGTAGGAGCAGGTGTAGCTGTGGGTCGTTGGAGCTGGGCGAGTAAGGCAGCGTTAGCCGCCAAAAACTGTTCCGTTATCCGTTGTTCCGATGCCAAAACTGCCGTACGAATCTGTTCGGCTGTGCGTTGTTCGAGTGAGGTAGCGTGAGGGTCGGCCGCTGCGGCGGATGTAGACTGCTCCGGCTGCATATTGGGGAACTGCGTAGCTGAACGAGGGGAAGTGTCGCGTGACGCTCGAGTGCGCATGGGACGAAGAGTAAGATTGACACCCTACTCGACTACTAGAGTCGAGACTGCATTCGCGCGAAGCCTAGATTGGCTGAGCGCGAAAGCAGAGAGTGCCTAGGCTCGTGGCTAGCTACGGCTTATAAGGCACGGGCTAGCTAGAGCTGACCGTTGGGGAAGTCGTTGGTCGTTGGCTGCGTCTAACTGTTCGGGCAAGGTGGTTGCCCTGCAGGCGAGACGCGCCGATATTAACGGTAAAAGTAACCGCTAGAGTTACTGTCCCGTACACATGATATTGGATATGCAAACCTCTAGATTCAAATCAATCTGACCATAAAAGTGATTTTTCGGTACAGGGCTTGCGAGCCGTGTACCCCATGTCTAATTACCACAAATTTCTTACAAGAAAAAGCAGTGGAGGCCACCAAGCAAGAAAAAGAAAGAAAGGAAGAAAAAACCTAAGCCCGAGGAACAGGAAGGCATGCCACAGCATCAGCACTGCCTTCCTGAAAAGCGTCGCGGAGATAAGAACCCAGAGTGCCATGAAGAGCAGCAGAAAGACGTTGCATGAATTCTCGTCGCACATCCCCCAAAAAACGCCGAAACGGAAGAGAAGTAGATCGACGAACAAAATGCTGCATACGGACATAACTGTCAGAGCGCAAGGAACGAGAGTCAGCGGCCCCCATGCCAGGGAAGCGACGTACAGCCACCAAAATAGCCAAACGATCGACCAACTCAGCCGCCATCGGCGCCAACCGGCCCCCATCCTCCATGGCGAAGGGGTAGTAGTCATGGACCGACTGAACCGAAGGCGTGCCAAGCAAAGCGGAAGTGCGGAGGTCCGCATCAAGTTTGCCTTGCTGAGCTCCCAATGCAAGGCTGCCAGGGAGTGGAAGGCGAGCACCTATACGAGGAACGTTGGTGTTCGTGCGAGCACTTGTAACCGTCACATCAACAACAAGATGGCGGTGCGGAGCCATGAAGTCCAACCAAACCACATCCCCAGGACGATCACGTGAAGCTCCCGACCGAATACGGCGGACCTCCAACCGCAAGTCCCGGCCCTTAGTAGCCCCCGCTTCAAGCATGAACTCTTCAAGCACGTGGACAATGCGGTCATGGAGTTGAATGATATACCAAGAGCACGGGCACCGGGGGATATGGTCCATGAGCATAGCGGCTGTTGAGCGCACACCCGACATAAAGATGCCCGATACCGTCGACGAAGATCCATACCCGCGAGATTCTGAAGGGGCCTCATTGCACCGAGGGCATTTTCGAACATGAGCGGCGCGCTCCGCAGTCAAGCCAAGCACCCGGTGGGCTGCCATCATATAGCAATCGGATGGCACCTTGAAACTGGACTCATGTGAAGCGAAAAAGAGAGCCAAAGCCCCGCGACCCGTACCCGAAGTCACCCTCATATAGTCCGGTGGGGAAGGTCTGCAAAACGCCAAGAGGTCAAGGTAGGCCCGGGCACGAAGAATGCGCGAAATGCCCCGTTGGATGTGGCCCCCAGAATCTCCCAATCTCCCATGTCTAATTGGAATACAGGCTCTGGGTGGCAGTCGTTGAGGGGGTTCCAGGCGTCAAATTGCAAGTGTGTTGTTGATGATAGCACGCAAGCTTGCGGTCACTGCATAAAGAAGTCCCAAGCCGGACGATATGCCACCTGGCGATCGCTGTCCATCAGCAACGGCACACCCACCTCCGTCAGGGCGCGTTCGCCTCTCAAGATAATCATTTTTTCGACTTTGAGTGTTTCGTCTCTCCCTCCCCAGCCGGCCAGACCCTCAACCCTGCTGCTCCGTACTCCAGCACGCCCAGAAGCCCCGAAGCGGCCTTTGCCTGATCAACTCTGCAAGCGGAGCACTTAAGCACACAACTAAGTATCATCCTTATCAATTCTAAGTGACGCGGGAAAATAACCTAGCATTGTAGCTGTATTCACAGTTTGATCGTGGTTTTCGCCATGGTGGTCGCGAGCAAGCCGGCGAAGCCGAGCCCAAGTCTTCCCGAGCCCACGGCAGTCGACTATACGGCCGCTCCGGCGGCGAGCGGCACGGGGTCGCGGACTCGCTCTTACGCCAGTACCCGGCGCCTCGCCGTGGACGTCCTGAGCACCCTCCTACTGCAGTGGTCGTCGTGGCTGTCTTTGCCGTATGCAATGCTTGTGCCACCGGCCACGCGGAAGGCCATTGACAGCTGCGTGTCGGAGTTGCAGGTCTGCCCAGGGGACGCCGTCTCAGTAACCTTTTGGGGTAAGCACTCCACCGCGCTGCAGCCGCGCTCCTTCTCTGGATGGTTTGGACTTGGGGCTGTGGTGTCCTTGGCGCTGTCGGTTGCCTGTGGCCTCGGCATAGCACTCGTGTCGGTTGCCGCCGTCGCAGCCTATTGCATATCCTGCCTCGCAGTCTTCGCGACCGTGATCATCGTTATCGGGGCGATTGCCACGTGCTCCACTTTGTTAGTGGCCACGATCATCTCCGGCTCTATTGGCCTCACCCTGGCGTCAGGCTACATCAGCATGAGGGTGATGGGGGCACTACTGGACCATGCCCGCAGCAGTAGCTGAGCAAGCGCTCCACTTCGACCAGCGCCAACTGCAAGTGTGCCTATGCCCTGCTTCGTCCGTAACTGTGGCAGGCTTCGCCCCGTTAGCTGCCCCCTTTCTCCCCCCCCCTCCCCCCACCCCCCCCCCCCCCACACACTTTTTGCCATCACACATCACCCCCTGCGCCGCATTACCTGTAGATATACCCACATGCGTGCCCCTCGGATCTCAATGACGCCTGATTCCCCTTATTTCTGCCCTCTGCGACCCTAACTAGAAGTGCCTAACTAGGAATGGACGAATACATGAAAGATGCAACGTAGTAGAAAAAAGACACCGTCATCTGTTAATATCAAGTGCTTACAGACATTACGTTTCGTCTGCATATGTGCGCGTCTCTACTCAAACAGCATTTCGTACGGATTGTTGGCCGCTTTCCCTTTACTGGTGCCGGGAGCTCTGCCGCTGCCGCTGCTCTTCACCGTCTGGAACCCACTACCAGAGGAGCCCTTCTTGCCGGCAGGGGTCTTGAGTGCGTCGTTTTTAGCAGCCTGAAGCTGCGATTCGTAGAGCCCGTCGAGGAGGAACCACCCCTTGCCGTCCTCACACTGCACCAACGGCACAAATATCGCTCATGGCGCTGAACAGACGGAGCCGCTAATGGTGACAGGGCCGGACAAGACAATGCACTGCTCAGAGGCCGGGGGGCAACACACCAGTTCGGCAATCTTCGCCTCGATGTCGGGCTTATCCCGCAGCTTCTTGATCTCCTCCAACGGTTGCGGAGTTCGAGAGTTTTCAATCTTCTCCAGTTTATCCAACTGCAGCCACACCACACCATATTACACCACCACTCGCACTGTGAGGGCCACATCGTGTTATGTGCTGTATTTCCACGCAATCGGTACACAAGTGGACTCATGCTCTATCTCACGGGTGGTTCAACCTGCTTCCACAGCTTGCGGAGCTCCGCCTCGTGCCGCAGCTTGTGCATGATTGCCTGCTTCCCTGCCAATTTGGCCGCCCGCGTCGCCACCTGCTCCCGCCCCTCCTGCAGCTTCTCAGCCTTTTTGTCCTTCCCATTCGACTTCGCCTGCCAAGCAAGCACACCACGGTGCACGAGTCAACATTGCAGCCCCAGGTAGGGGGGGAGGGGCGTGCATGGATGTAGGTGCTGAGGCGACAAGTGTGGAAATTCCCACCATTTCAATTTCTTTGTCTAGCAGCTCCACCTTCGTCCCCAGCTGCTCCAGCATGTCGGACTTCTCCGCCGCTGTGAGGGATCCCGACTCCACCATGTCCTCCAGCGTCTTAGTAACCCATGCTACCTGAAAGCATGGCTTACTCCTCAGCCCCTCGCATCAATCCGCGCAAATCCGAACCCTTCGCGTCAATCAGCGGCAAACTGTCTGGTGCCCCTGCGAAATGCCCTCCTACCTTTTCAGGCAGAGCCTGTGCATCATCATAAAGCTGCTGCTCCTCATCCTGATGACACACCTCACAGGCATTACTCACAGAACTGTGGTCAAGCACTAATAGGGCAGGAGTATACAGCTGTGAATGAAGGGGGAAGCTCCATCGAGCACCGTCAGGGACTCCAGCGAGATCATCTTCTGCTCGCACGCCTCATACTTCTTCTGTGCCTCCTTCATCGCCGCCAGGAGGTTCTTACGCTGCGCGAAGGTTGTGATTTTGAAGCTCTTTAATGTCACGCCTTGCAGCTCCTCCAGGCTGCTGATAGCGCACCACTGCGCCGGCGAGATCTCCTCCCAGCCGTCCTCCCCCTCGTGACCCTCAGCACCGCCCCCACCAGAAGCACCTGCGCCCACCCAACCATCCCACAAGCTCAAGCAAGGGGCTTAACACGAAGCCGCGCTACTCTGACGCCCAATTTCGCAGACTTTCCGATCAGAGTCAGAGGAGGGGAGTGTTGTCGGGGGAACGCACTTATCGTCACGTGCGGGAACACGTGCATGAATTTCAAGTCTTTGTCCGTGTCGTGCTGAAACTTGTACATGCCTTGGCACTGCTCGCACGCGGACGCGCCGCGGTCCTCGGAGAAGCCCAGCGCAGACAGAGCCTGCCCGAGCTCCTTGGGGAGGTCGGGAGAGTACTTTTGGCGTGTCTTCTTTCCGCCGCCCACAACGAAAGTCACCTTTACGTACTGGTTGCCCTTCAGGGGCTCCGAAAACGCGGAGTTTACGAGGTCAACCACCTGCTGCCCTTCATAGTTGCCCAGGTCGAACTCCTCGCTGTCCACCACACCACGGATGTTGGCAGCTAAGCTCTTGGCGGCCGACATGGTTGCGCGACGCGAATGAAGTTGTCGAAGGGAGTGGAGACGCGGGTGAGGCGGGCCTCAAACGCCTGAACGGCTGTGCAGCTAAAGGGCCCGAAGGGACGATGACTCAAGTATGCAAAGCTCCTCTACCGCGGGTCAAGTTGCTACTGCTATGCCGTGCTACTGCTGAAACGCTTACTGTCGAACAATCCTGCCGTTGCGGATGGTAAGTGATCTGGAACTCCGGGAGCCCATTTTTTGCTCGCCCTCTGTCTGTAAGTAAGATGTGGGAGCGGAGCACGGACACGAGCATCAGCGGCGACATCATGCTGTGACGATCACAATTTCATCTAGTAAAATAAAAATGGATTACAGGAACAACACCCATATATCAAGATAAAGGTCTTTCATACATGTAGTTAGCGCTGTTTACAATCACTCCACAAAAGTCCGGACATGCATTTTGGTGTTCAAAAGGTTCTCGAGAACACGTGCGCCTCTCACCACGTCAAGCGCGACGGCACCCATGAACTATCCAACCACGGCAGAGCCATGAAGCAAGCACTTAGCACTAAGCCAAATTGCTTCTTGTGGTTGGCTGATAGACGTCCTCGAGCAATTGACTTAAGTGGTGTTTGTCGGGGTTTGAAGCAAGCTAGTAATAGCGTTTAAGCCAATAAAGGGAATAAGCACTAATCTTTGAAAAAAGCTAGCAATAAGGGCGTTGCCTTCCGTGGGAGTGTCGTAGATCGCAGGTCGCCGATGAAAGCTGTCGCGTTCGACTGACTTGAGGCAAGGGCCCATGACATGTACAGCCGGGCATACACGCTCAACATGGAAGATGACTAGCGCATACGTAGTTATAGTCACAGAGACAAGCAACTTGAAGCATGGTGTCGAGGCGAAGGAAGTGAAGTGATGCAGCCTAGCGACATGCCTACTATATGGACGCACTGGACTAATGTATAGTGTACAATTGTCTATGGTAAGGACATGCACTAAGTACATATAGAATAGCTTACAATAATTGTCTGAAACTAATAACTATCAAATATATATTTACAACAAGGGAAGATGGGGGGTGGTGGGTATAAAGATAGTGTTAAAAGAAAGCGAGTACTATTAGGCATGGGGGGATAGTATTGATGGTGTCGTGTGATTGTAGGCATAGTGCTCATTGGACATCCTAGAGGCGGGGGAGGTCGGGTGTTTGTGCACGAGTCACCTTGCCACGTGGCGAGATATGGAGCAGAAGGAAGTGGGAATAGACGGCAATGCGCGGGCACGCGCTACATGGGATGGTGTGGTAGGGTTAGAGGGGCTCAAGGCATTATGTGCAGTGGGAGGGGGGGTGAGTTGGCACATCGACGTGGGATTGGAGGAGTAGAGGCAGATGCCTTCGTCTAGTTATAGATGGATGTTCCATTCCATGAGGCGCCCCGGTGGCAATTCGACCATGTCTTGGGTTGTAAATATTCGGTGTCCTTATGTTTGGAGAGGATACGGGGGACGTCGTAGGGGGGTAGGCCGAGTCCGAGGGCGAGAGCCTAACATGATAGTGTGTGAGGGATAGCAAGTCTTGAAATAGAGTATTGGCCGGCTTGACCGGGAGTTCTTGGCGCTTTACGGCAAATATCGAATTTTCAAAAGCCCTCCGTGCGTGGCTTTCCCAATACCTACTGTCACGCGGGTCGCAGGGGTCGGCTCGCCCCGCCTAGCCCTCAACCGTGCCATGATGTGCACGGCTACATGGTTAACCGCGCCCACCACGAGTGCATTAAACACAAAAAATGAGAATGAAATTAGCTTACAACAATGTCAGGTTTAGGGTTACTTGTCATTGTTGGTTGATGTCTACTAAGGGCCTTCTTGTACGTGCCATATAGGATAATTGGCATACAAATTTAGGCCGTGGCGTTTCCTTGTCCATTCTCTCCGAAGTCGTGGTGGGTCTTTACTCCCCCACGGGAGGATGTGGTAAGGTGCGTGTCAATTGTGGGGTTGGATGGGTGAGAAGGAATAGAAAGAGCGGTGAAGTTGTTTATAAGTTGCAAAATATTTGATGCGGTAGGTGCGGAGGGGTGGTGGAGCCATTGGAAAGTGCGGATGTATAGGTGAGAGATTATGCGGCGACTTTCTCTGGTAGTGGTTTGGGGTGATCTGCCGTGTCGTGATTAGAACTTAGTGGTGAGAAGCCGCAAAGTGATCATACATTCTTTTCCGGTGCACCGGTAAAGCGCACGCCTAGTACGCGAAAGGTCGCGGATTTGAAACCCGACGAGCCCGATCTTGGTATTTAGGTGTGTGACGGCCCAAGATGAACCCCCACCTTCCACATTGGTTTCGGAGCCGCGCTGCGGTCCGGGGAGAGTCGGGGGGGGGCGTGGTGATGTCGTGATTGGAATTTAGTGGTGATAAGCCACTAAGAGGTCATCCTTTCCGGTGCGCCAGTGAAGCGCACGCCTAGTACGCGAAAGGTCGCGGGTTCGAAACCCGGTGAGTCCGATTTTGGTATTTAGGTGTGTGACGGCCCAAGATGAACCCCCACCTTCCACATGTCGCGTGGTTCCGTCCTAGGCTTAATTAGTGACAGCATTATGAGGTGTCCCTTTGCGGCTTAATACCATGGGGATATCATCGACATGCGTGCCAAGGCAATGTGAGCCGAGTTTACATTCGCAAATGGGTGTACTTTTTGATGATGAGGTGATAGGTGTCCTTACGGTTATTGTCCGTGCGATATCTCCATTCACTCGTTTGGATTTAGGGAATGGAGGAGTATCGGCGACGATGGGATAAGGCGTGTCCTACGAGACGGGGCTCGGGGAGTCGAATGAAATCAGGTTGTGTGTTTGTTGTCTTATATTTGTGCATGCATGATATCTTCGGGCAGAACCGCGGTGTAGCGTTTCAGAGGTGACGGGTCGAGACCGTCATTTGCATGTACTCCTCGAGTGGGCATGTGAGTGGCGTGTGGGCGCGCGACCAGAGAGGCGGACGGACACGCACACACACACACACACACGCACACACACACACACACACACACACACACACACACACACACACACACACACACACACACACACACACACACACACACACACACACACACACACACACACACACACACACACACACACACACACACAGTTATGACTAGGATTGGTCGTCTTGCCCTAAATCGCTTCATACGTGTGTACAAAAGTGAAGCAGTTCGAGTGTGTGAGAGAGCAAAGACCACGTGGTGGTTCAATGAGTGAGAAGTAAATGTCATATGTTCGTCCGGTATGCATACTATCACGACCATGAATTGTGTTCGAACGCGTCAATTCATACTTAATGTTGCACCCAACATTAATATAAATATTTCGCACGTCATATTATGAGGGTGAAAAGATTTGTCCTTTCGTCGACAAAAGCATGCGGCCTTTCGGTTAAGATGTGGTCGTAGCTCCCTAATAAGCCTTCTGAACATGATGTATAATGTTGGGATCTCTAATTCTTCTTCTTTTATTTTGTAGGATCTCCGTACACGAGAGTTGGTCAAGATTTGCTCGCCTTTTCTACACTCCTCCACAAAGTTCCGGATGAGATTTCACACCGTCGCATGTGAGCAAATACAATCATGCTTTGATTTTACTGACAAATTTTATGAATAAATATCATACAATGCTTTGACGCCCGAGAGGGTTTGCGCAGACAAATACGGGGGGCGAATTCGGGCAGTACCGGGCTTGCGCACTTGGGTTGTCGCTCCCACACCCGTGCGACACACTCTTTCAAATAGTCGCCGTGCCGGTTAGACGAAAAGAGTAACCGACTCAAAGCGCCGCAATATAAATGATTGTGCGACCATCTCGCAAATATGATGCATACGCGATGGAGGGAGGAGGTGTTGGGCATGCTGTTGTGGGGGAGACGCACGAAATCGCGTATGTAGAATGACCACCGTAATGCGCACAACGCAAGGGCAAGCCGTCTTCGGCTACAATGTTTAAATGGTCATAACTTGCTAAAATGGGCTTAACCACTTTTCCATACATGCCGTTGGACGCGCGTTCTCATTGTGCGCTCAATGCATATACTTGCTGGGTCGAGCATTAACAAATATGTTTTACGTGAATTGTTATATTTTCCGGGATTTTCCGGTTAAGGTGAGCCGCAATGCCAAGTAACACCCGTCGAATTCGGCTCACGTCATGAGGCGATTTGTGCAAGGTTTGTCGATATGTGTAAATTCTGATCTACTGAATTACAAGCCCAATTCCCGACGTGTGCCGCGCGTGGGGCGGGTGTGGTTTGCACATGCAGATACCTAAGCATTCCGAACACCACCGTCAACGTGATGCGTCCCAAGCGGCCAAGTTGGACCTCATCCCTCGCCAACGCCAATCGCCCTCGCCCATTAAAGCGCGCAATGTTTATCCAACCTTGCATCATTTGGGTTTGTACTCGCTTGCTTTCCAAATACATCACTTGTGCATGAGGCGAGAACTTCCATGCTCCATTCACACATCCGCAAATCAAACCCCGCGCATTGGACACGGTATCCACGCCTCCAAACCCTCTCCAACAAGTTAAACAAAATAGAGTTGAGTGGCTCACTGAGTAAAACGCATCTTGGTTCGAGCGCTTATGCAATGCCCAATCGCGGCGCTCAGAACGACGTGTGTAGTTTGGCCAATTTATTGAGAATTATTTATGGGTTTAATTCGACAAATTCCACCGACAGCACTTGCTTTAAGCTGAGGTCTAACAATATCGAGTAACGGCTAGATGCTTGCTTTCTGGCTATACTACACTTGGGCGGTATATGGTTGTCGTCGTGCTTGACGTGGTGAGGGGGGAGCGTGGTTTTTACTATCTTTTGCTCAAGATAATGAATGTCCGGAACTTTGTGGAATAGTGTACAAAAGTTTCATTTCATTTCATTTTGGAACAACAAATGATTATTGCGTTTGTGCCACAAAGACAAATGAGGGCGACGAACAAAGGGCCGTTGAAGGAGTTGGGACTTATAAGCGAGAGTACTCAGAGCGTACAAAGGAAAACTCGTAACTGCACTCAATTTAGTATGTTTGTGAAGAGCGAGTTGCGGATGATTCGATTAAAAAACAAGGGAGCTCGCGTTTCAATTGCAGCGCCCCCGCACTTTTTCAGAGCCGGGTTCTTTTCTCTCACTGCAGGAGCTGGTCAGCAGCAGACAGCAATTGCCATATACATACTACAAATAAGATCAACACCGGCGCATAAATACATCACACAAACAAACTCACAAACAAACGACTTGCATAAAAAAGGTATTTACAGTACATTCAGCTGTGCAGCTACATTAAGTTCTTCTCTCTCTCTCTCACGATGCTCTTCCCACATCATCCGTCCCAACCCTCTTCAGTAGCACGAGGGCGCCAGAGCGGACAGCATATTTTCAAAGCCCTGCAGGTTCCACTGCTCCGATTCCGCAGACGAGGCGGAAGGGAGGTGCGAGCCGTTGAGCAAGTCATTCATCTCCTGGTCCTTCCCCAACGCGTCCAGCCCATCCGAGTTCCCGTTGAGAAAGTCTGCCGTAAACAAATTCATCAGGTCGTTTCTGTTGTCGTCCAGCTGATGCTGCTGCGAGGGCCTCGACGCCGCACCACCACCACTAGCACCGCCGTAGTCCGTTGTCGACGGCCTAAAGCTCTCCCCAACTTTCTGCAGTGTCTGCAGTGAACTGGGGTCCATCCCAGGCAGAAGGCTCTGCATGTCTGCTACGCTGCCACCCCGCGCGCTGTCCTGCACGGCGCTGACGTGTTTCTTCTTCGACATCGTGTGCGGAGAGGCGCACAGCCGCGCCGCCTCAAGTAGACACCCCCTCACGCTCTCGGGGAGAGACTGCAGCATGTCCATCGAGTTGGCGAGCGTCATCTTTGCGTCGCCCTTCGTCAGGAGACCGAAAGAATCGAGACAGACGTTGCCGTTCAGCACATCCTGAAGCTTTTCATTGTCCTGAATCGACATCCCACTCGCACAGTCGTCCTCGCCATCACGACCCCGCTTGACGCCTCTCCTCGCAAAGATCGCGTCGGGGTTGTCCAGCAGCGTCTGCAGGTCCACATCATCTGCCAGTAGTCGGCTGTGATTGAGGGCACCGGAGAGAAACTTCCTCTTCAGGGTGGAGTTCCAATGGTTCTTAACTGAGTTGTCTGTTCGTCCGGTCAGCATTTTGGCGATTACCGCCCATTTGTTGCCGTGCGCTTTGTGAGCCTGGAAACCACAGTCAGGTGTCACACCACACCACACCACACCCTGGCTGACAAACAGCGCACATAAAGTGGGTTGCTATCAAAGGAAGAGATGTGAGACGCAGGCAGACCTTGATGATGACGGCGTCCTCCCATTCGCTGAAGGGTTCTTTCTTCACGTCGGGGTCCAGCTGGTTACACCACCTACACAACGGACGCATCATACAATCACCCTTTAAATCTCGTCACAGCTCGAATGCGACCGAAGAGAATGTCAGGCACGAGAGCAGCGAAGAAGCATCAGAGTGGCAGTCGGTCAGGGGTTATTATGTGGTAGCAGAGGCTCGAGGGGCTGGTATCACACCTGAGACGGCAGCTCTTCCCTGACCTCCCGGGAATGCCGTTCGCAATGAGCGACCAGTTTCGCGGGCCATATACAGCTATGAGATTCGTCAGCAGTTCGTCCTCCTGTGGGTGGCACGCAAGCGAGGGCACAGTACGTGAGCTAGAATAGCTAGACAGAGTATCGTATCGGCCGCACTATTATCATATATCAGATGAGAAAACGACCGAAAAGACAAAAATGGAACGCGAGGAGTATATTTAACGATTCGTGCGCGCACGCCAGGCGGTCATCAATAGGCTCGATATGCTGATGCGTTTATCTCACTGGTACCAGGTCTTGGCGTTTTCAGAAGTGGCCAGATTTAGCAGGGCCAAGGAAAGGCGCACCTCCGTAGTCCAAGCGCCCTTCTTGGCATCTTCTCCACAATCTTTTTCGTCCGACATATTGCTCCCGTAACCACTCAAAGAACCTGAAATTGAATGGGAATCCGGGCGGTACACAATTTCGAAAATCAGGGGCGCGAGCTCCTCGCTTCAGAACCACGCAGGCGGGTCACGCAGACTGGTCGAGTGTCGCCTGGTCAGAAAGGCCGCGCGACACACCGGAAGAAATCTGACAAGCAAATATTAAATTAGCCGGAGTAGTGTCCGTTAACGCCGCTAGATTGGGCGGACACCGCTCTAGGCATTATTAACTTGGTTGAACGACACTGCCGGAGTGTCACAGCTTGGATGAATGCCAGCAGATTGTCCTTTGGGGGAGGTTGGGCGGCAGTGGGGTGGCGGAGGGGGGCGGAGGTGCCGGCTGCCAGCAGTAACCGCCTTGCGGCGGGCAAAGTGGTGTGTGGAGTCGAAGCTGCTCACCGTAATAATATCGAGCAAAGCACCAAAGTATCCGAGGAAAAAAACAAATTATTCGAGGGGCACATCAAACTGTGGTAGGCTTTACCGTTATGAGTCGATAAAAATAGGTTGCCGGGCGAAAGGGCTTTCCAGATGCGGTCACGACTCACGAGGGCCCCCACCAGAGGAGAGAGCTAAGGTCTCACCCTCCGTGCTTATCGATAATTAAATCCAGACGACTGTGCCCGGCCGGCGTCCCGCTTGACAGCGAGAGCACGGCACGGAGGAGGGGGGAGGCTCTGGAGTGTGTTAATCGGCGAAAAGGGCCAACAGCTTGAAAGTTCCTGTACACAAAACAAACTCAGCCGCCTGTCTTTTCAGCAGCACCACAGAAAAACCGGCAGCGGTGACCACTACGAGATGATGGACGTGAGTTTCTTCCACCTTACGTGCCAAGCGCTATCAGGTGCCGTATTGCCTGCTCACATCCACTCGGCTGTCGAGGTGCGCTGGCTCTGAACAGGTTTGCGACTGTCTTGGCAGCTCGCCCCAGCAATGACACGCTTCGGCTGCCGAGCGCCGTGCGCGCGTTGCACATCGACAGCCCTGAAAAGTAAAGGCCATAAGTACTGGAGTGGCCTCCGACTCAGTCTATTCTCGTACCCGTACAAGGGGCAAGCCAGCAGACAACCGGACTACATACACTCGTACCTGTACCCGTAAGGCGGAAGAAGGCGCATCTACAAGTTCCTGCTGAATTGCTTGCATCTGATGTGAGAAGCCTCGTACACTGTTCCACAAATATTCGGACATTCATAATGTTAAGCATAAGCTAGTCAAGAACACGCCCCCCTCTCAACCACGTCCGGCACAGCAACGACACCCAGATACCGCCCAAGTGTAGGAGAGCCGGGAAGCAAGCAGGTACCTGTAACCGCCATCCTATGGTTAGACCTAAGCTTAAACCGAGCGTTGTCGGTGGAGAATGTCGAATTAAACCCATAAATTCCCAAGAAATTGTCTGTATTGCAGATGCCGTTCTAAGCTTCACTCTTGGGCATCGTTCAAGCGCTCATACAAGGCTGCATATTATTCAGTTTTCCACATAACCGCACTTTTCGGGACTTGTTGTCGTGGAGGCGTGGAGGGGGTACAAAGGCGTGGGTGCCATGCTCAGTGCGCGAGGTTAGGTTTGCGGGTGTGTGAATATAGCACGGGAGTTCACGCCTCATGCACGGGTGATGTTTTTGGAAAGCAAGCGAGAAAAGACCCACATGACGCAGGTTTGGATAACACTGAACGCTGTAAGTAGGCGGGGGCGATTGGCTTTGGTGAAGGGCGAGGTCCACCTCGACCGTTTGGGACGTACCACGTTAAGGTGGTGTTTGGAATGCTTCGGTATGTGCTTGTGCCAAACACACCCGCCCACGCGTAGCACACGTCGGGAACTGGGCTTGTAAATCAGTAGAAATGAAGAATTGGTAAACATATAGCGACAAACCCCGCACAAGTCGCCTTATGAGGTGAGCCGAATTCGACTGGTGTTGCTTGGCACTGCGGCTCAACTTTACCGGAATATTGTTTAAACATAATACTTCACGGAAAATTCGTTTCTGGGTGTTTGAGCCCGGGAGTACCTGCAGTTGCGTTGGACGCGCATTGAAAAGGCATGTCCAATGGTACCTGTTTTAAGATATGTTGATACTATTCGAGTAATGAAAATGATTTGATACTATTCGAGTAATGAAAATGAAAATGAGGAAATGACTTACAACAAAACCAGCAAACAAGACCGGTTGCTGTCTAACGACCACCAACTGCTCAGCCAACTAGGACACATAAAAGCAAAGATTGGGCCGGAAACGGCGCCCGCCGGCGGCGCAGCGGCGGCGGCCCGAGGGGGGTGCGCTCGTAGGCCAGTCGGTATCCCCTCACCTCCACGTGGTGGGCGTTGGAAACCATGTAGCCGTGCTAGGCCTAACTCGGTAGGGGGCTAAGAGGGCCGGCACTGCGATCTGCATGATCAGCATATGTCAGGAAAGCCATGTACCTAGGGCTTTCGAATAAATGATTTGTGTGCACTACCGGCGCCAGAAGCCCGTGACCTCCCGCTCGGCCTGTCCGATATGATTTTTCGCGGATAGATACTAATGGATACCGTCCTTCTTGGGGTATGAGACCTGTATCTCAGGAGCGTGTGTTGGCGAGGAGGGTACGGTCGGATCAACAATGGGATGCGGGCGTTGGAGCTGGCAATGTTGAGCCGGGAAGCAACGCCATGGAAGGGCGCTCGCTCGCCGTCGACCAGCCATGTGCCAGTCACGCCTTCCCGGGGGGCGAGGCACGATGCGACACATGCCGGTGGTCGGTCGCAGGCGGAGAAGCAGCTACGTGAAGCGGCGGCGATCCTCAGGATCATTTGTCGCCGGAAAGTCGTGTGCGGAGGGATTTTTCGGACATTTATCGGAAATGATGTCCTTACCCGGCGTAGATGTTCATGCCGTGCCCTACCTCGCGGATGTCCCTCATCTCTCCCAACAGAGACCCGAAACGTACGCATGGACATGGGAGTGGTTACTGTCCTGCGTGCGAATGAGACGGGGGGGCCCATTCCTTTTGGGGGACGTGAGGAGGGTACCGGCGTAACTACGAGACCGGATTCTTGGCTAGTGGGGAAGCAGCACCCGAGCAGAGCACTCATTTGGAGCTTACTACGTCGCCATGCTACATCTCCCGGAAGGAGGAGTAAGCTTGAGCGGCAAGGAGGATGGTCGCGACGGGGGAGCGACACGATATGGCGACGACGACCCTCTGGGTCGACCGCCGCCGGAAAGCCCCGCACAAAGGGTTGGGAATAGTTTCCTCGCACCGCGGCCCGTCGGATCCGGCTACGGTTACATGCCCTCCCCCCTTTCGATACCCACTATCGCTAGACATACCTAAGTTTTAGAGAGTGTGGACAAGGGTTAACGCGGAGGCCCATACTCGAAACAAGGATGCTCGCTCGACGCGCGATCATATGGGAGAGGGTACGGACGCAGAGTGGATTGCCAAGTAGGTACCCGGGTACCAGAAAAGGAAACGCCGGGGAAGTGAGCGGGGAAGGCGCGGAGGCAGGAGCGCCATCTTTCCCCTTCGTCTTCGTGTCTCGGTCCCCCCCACCTACCCTCAAGGTGACGGGGGACCCCGACAAGGAGAAACGTCGCGTCGGGAGGAGCGGCAACGACCGTGGGGCGGGGTCTACAAGATGCGACGCCGGGATCAACGAGCGACTACGTGAGGAGGAGTTTTTGTTAGCCTTTCCTCTCCTATCTTCGGCAAGACCGAAGTCACTCGGGAGCTAGATTAGGCTGGCCCGTCGTCCCTCCCGAACGCCGACCGGCCTAGGCCGGGCGGCTCCCCGGATCCGTGGGAGCGGGCCGTGCATCGCGACGGTCGAGCAACGGTTCAGTTTTGCATTTCTTAAGAAGTGGATTTATTTTCTAGGTATGCTTTTTTTGAATACACATATTTCTGTTGTGATTGCTTCGGAGGGGGGGGGCTGTGGCGATTGCTGCGGTTGCTTACAGGAGATAGGTGTGTCAATTGGTGTACGTGGTCGAAGAGAACCCGGTCCAATCTTCGCTCTTAAGTTTCCTATATGGCTGAGCTATAGACGACCGATGAACAACAACCGGTCCAGTTTGCTAGGATTGTTGCAAACAATTTCAATTGGGACGGGTACGCTTCGACCACCTATGTGCTATGTGTGCCGACGTTCCTCCGAGGTTAAAAACTGTAAACAACGTTAGTAATTGCTAGAGTCCCCCCGCCTAAGCAGTAACGAAAGAAATGATTTTGCAATCAAAAAGAAAGATTTAAATTTCTTTATAGAGCCACTTGTCAAGAAATGCAAATTGAAAATGTTACCCGACCTTCACGATGCACGGCCCGCTCCCACCGAACCGGGGCGCCGACCGGCCTAGGCGTTCGAGAGGGGCGACGGGCCACCCTAATCTAGCTCCCGCGTGACTTCGGTCTTGCCGGAGAAAGGAGGGGAAAGGCTAGCGAAAAACTCCTGCGTACGCGGTCGCTCGTCGATCCCGCTGTCTCATCCCGTTAGCCCCACCCCAAGGTCGTAGCCGCTCCTCCCGTCGTGACTTTCCTCCTATTCGAGGTCCCCCGTCACCTCGAGGATAGGTGGGGGGAGATCAAGATTACCAAACAGAAAAAGCTAGTGCTCATGCCGCCGCGCTGAGAAGTTTTCCCATGCTTTTTCTTGTCTTGTACCCGGGTAAAATTCTGGAAAACCAGCCTGCGGCCGTCCCTTCCGCCCACCGATCGCGCGTCCGCCGAGCACTCTTGTTTCGAGTGCGAGCCTCCGCGGTGACCCGGGCTCGCACTCTCTAATATTAGGTGTGCATGTCGATAGTGGGTAGCGGTGGGGTAGGGCATGGTCACCGTTGCTAGATCCCTTCCAGCCGCGGGGTAAACTACGGATATTATCGCCAAACCCTCCGTACAAGGTTTCCGGCGGCGGCTGATCTTTTGAAGTTTTCGCTGGGACTCAAGAAAGCGGGATGGATATATGCGTGCATAATGTCGATTTACGGCTGAGTCAAGGCAAATGCGTACCATTGGGGCGTCTCCGAAAAATCATTTACGGTGTACTTCGTTCAACCGGCGCCATGCAAGTGGAATCTCGCCGTCGCCGAAGTGCGTCATGAACAACAAATAGTTCGCTCGTCGGCTATCAAGCGGCATGATGCACACGGAAGAGATGTGAAGACATCAAACTCATCGTCGTCATTTTCAAGCGTCTTCACATGGACAAAAGGACGAAGGGTAACGGTAGAGCAGGGCCGCAGACTATTCACGTGAAACACATGGTGTAAGCGTACTATAGCAGAAATCTGCTTTAACATTTTGGTTATTTCATCTGCACCATAATCTCTCGAGTGGTTTGGCAAGAGTTCATGCAACTCATTTGTGGCCTTCTAGACCTCCATCATGCAGCTCATATATCAATCTCATTCATAGCTCAGAGTTTCTTGGGACACATAGGCGATCGAGGTGCCAAACGTGTCCGTCTTTGGCGTCAATTCGATTGTGTCTTATCCATTGACCCTCGTCCCGGTAAAACAAGTCCTTGGAGTAACCTCGCGAATTAGATCACCGAACTCGAGGCTCATTCTCGACGCATCAACGGTCATTAAGTTTAAATACGCGTCGTAAGTTGCTCTCTTTCGATGGAACCTCGCCATCCCAAAACAATGGAATTGTGGGATGAGGAGCGAGGTATGGTCTCCGACTCGAAAAATCTGCTTCATTTATGGCTCCCTTGCGGTACGCAGCTGTCATCGTGCCCAGAAACGACTGCAAGTCGCACACGTACCAATATTGCCGCTTGTTCAACCTCGTTGGTGGTTGCTTGGGCAGATGTCGTAGTGTGTCGTGGTCTGATTGTTGGAGATGGAAATATATTGTTACACGTATGGTCGTGCCGGCCCCAAAAGGGGACCATTTGTGGTGATTGGAAAAGTGAAAGGAGAGATATGGCGCATGGCGAAGGAACCGGCGGGGCCGGTTGGTCGCCACTCACAAGTAAATAGAGTACCGCTAATAGCATAACACTAAGTGCTAAGGCTACCGATAGATGTCTTGGACATATATAAGTACTAACCAATGGGGTGCTAGTGTTAACACCCTCCTAAAGGTAGCCGAGGTCTTGCCGTCGTTCTAGCTTGTCTCGAAGAAGTTTTCATCTTCGTCGTACGTGTTGTGATGGGAGCGCGTGTCTCATACCGCGTAGTTGTCACGACAGGTATTCATAGAAACGTGATATATCGGCGAGTTGCCGACAACAAGTTATTCCAAATGTACTTCAGAATGTAGTAGTCTGACGTGTAAAGGGGAAAATTGTCCACGGGAGAATTACCCGACACATGAGAGCGACCAGCGAGGAAGTAGCAAAGCCAACATGGTTGTCAAGGGCACGCAAACGCAATGGTCGATTCCCCTCTTTGCCGTTGGCAATGTTAGATCCTCGCTAAGTCACGTGAGCGTTGTGGCGTTGCCTTGGGAAAAAAAGATAATACAAATGAAAGTACGGATTAAAGCCGAATTTTCGCGGGTTGGAGTTTAAAACCAAGTCTAGTCGAGAGCATCGGTAGGCTGAAAGCTAGGTGGGGCTGAAAGTTACGTGGGGCGAACGTTGGGCCGGGCGCTTTCCATAGACTATTCGTGTGTTTACGTGAGGGATGGATTAACAATCACATACAACCAGCCCGAGGCGTGGTGTCGGAGAGACGATAAAGGACACCGTGGCGCCGAGCGCTTTACACACGCTCTACAATTTTTAGGTGGTTCTAGGTCATTAGGACTAGCGCAGCCCTGGATACGCGAAAGCCGCGCTCTTCTCTTGTGTAACTTTGTGGGAGGGCATAACATGGTGGAGACGGAAATTGATTACTGCACGCATGGGCGTGCCGGCCCCACAAGGGGGCCATAGGTGGTAACTACATAAGTGAAAGGAGAGAGAGATGGCCGCCGGCGAAGGCACTGGAAGGGCAGACCGACCCTCACTAACAAGTAGACAAAGTTCCACTAATTATAGAATAGCACTAAGTACTAAGGTAAGATATAGCTCCCTTGTGCATGAGCACTAGACAACGGGATGTTAGTGCCATCATTGACGCGGTAAGGAAGTTGAAGCACCCCTCAAGGTAACACCTTCAATGCATAACCGCCTCGCATACGGACAAAGCCTCTAAGTCGTAGACAAAGTAGGTGTTACCGCGCTCGATTGGATACAACCTACGCGCCCAATAGGACAGAGGTTGAAGTCTTCTCCATGGTCTTGGAGTAGAACATTTACACTCTCCATTGTCGAAATGAAATGAAACGAAACGAAGTAAAATTGCTTACAACAATACCGAGTTACCGGCTGTTGTCTCTAGGCGTTCCCTAAAGCAGCCTATCCGGGGTCTTAGAATTAGGACTTGCGATGTGAATCACTTCTTCCAACCTTAGTGCATCACCGTCAACTTCATACAGTACACGTGTATTTTACATGCATGCTAATATGAAAAATATAAGTGTTGCCTGTCTCCACGATGTGCGACGTGATCCACCGTTGCGAAGGCGATGTTCAACCAAGTTGGTCAGCATGCGCACGTCGAGTCGGGCCTATTTGACCTATGCTCCTAGGCGACTCCGGTCGTGCCGGGGTTGGGGGGGGGGGGGGGGGGAGAAGGCAGGCGAAAACCCCTTCGAACATGTCGTCGACAGTCCCGTCTCTATCTACACACGCCCCGTCCGAGACAAATGCTCATCCTCTCGTCAAAGCTCGCCTCCTAGTCCATGCTTCCCTTCCCCTCCGGGGGCTGGGAAAGAAGGGAAGTCCAAAGTTCCATGCGGTGTACTAAGGTAAGCGCTCCGGCCGCCGCGCTAGATTTTCTCATGTCCCCGGTCCGTCGCCGTCTGTTATCCATCACAAGTACGATCCGCTAAATCCCCGTACCCTCCACTGAAGGTTTACGCTATTAGCGGACCGAATATTTTTGCATTGTGCCGTAGCGATAACCCTTAGCACACCGCTTGAGGTAGTCTATCGGTAATTGAGTACCGATTGGGGGAGGGGTTGGTTGTACGCATGGTCGTTCCGCAAAAGGTGTCGGGTACAAAAACATTTAGCGGGAAATCCTTCGTACTTGGTTTTCCCGTCGACGGTCGATCATGTGGACCTCCGTCAGCTGTGACCGTCTTCTAGCATGCGTGACGTCTCGCCTTGATCCCAGGGAGGCTCGAGTCCCACATGGCGGATCGACGGCAAGCGAGTGCCTTGTTATGGTGCTGGTTCATGGCTGTGTGCCGCCTTCTCCAACGCCCGCTACCACCTAAAATCGGTCAATACCGTCCCCGACGCCCAAAAACCTTCGTGAGATACATGTTTCGTCCTTGAACATGAGAGTATTCAAGTGGTATCCAACGTTGAAAAGAAATATCGGACTAGCCGAGCGGGAGATCTTGGCGTTGGTGTACAAATATCAATTTTCAAAGCCCTCCGTTTATGGCTCTCCCGATAGTTGTTGTGTGACAACTTACATTTTAAGAGCTAACTGCAGACACAACAAATCTGTTAAGCTCTTGCTTGCTCTTGCTACATCACGTGAAAGTGCAAATGGCGAGAGATGGAATATGTTTGAATGTTAGAGTATAACTATAGATTGTAATTATACAAAGACATTGATTAAAAGGTTCTGTCACCTCCCTCCACTCCACTAGGCTTAAATAGCTCCAACCTAGCTAGCTTGCACCTATTCTCGCATGGTCCTCGTGCCAGGTGCTAGGGCTCTCGTAATGGTTTGAACTAGACTAGAGATGCAGCTCGTATGTCTAAGGAATTCAGACCATAGCGGCATGTTGCTAGTTAACATACTTGTACGCATATGTACGTACCGGGAGGTAATGGCATGACATTGCAAGACAATGATTTGAGCTAGATTGCAGTGGTGACGTAACCGCGTGCTACGTCCTTCCATGGAAAAGTACGGATCAATTAGCGACATGTACTTGTACGAGTAATGTAATGTTTGGTTAAATGTTTTCCAATTGATCCATGGGATCGCAACTGCCGGCTTACCTTGCCTGGCCTCCCACCGTGCTAGGCTTGGCACGGCAATAGGGGTACAAGTGCCCACCACGAAGAGGTGGGGGTGAGTGCCGACGGGCTTGCGAGCGTACCCCCCTCCACGGCCGCCGCCGATGCGCCGCCGGCGGGTACCCTAATGTCGAAGCATTTTTAGCTGCGATAAACGTCGCGTCCGAGGTAACCTCCGGAAGGATCACGAATGGCGTGGAAATATGTTGTCACTTGAGAGTCTCGAAGGCTTCCAAAGATGGGGCGCCCTAAAGTCGAGCAACCCGGTACTGCTAAGTCGGGCGGGATCGCTAAGATGGGGCGGATCGCAGATGTCGGTACCTCGTTCAGCCCCCTACCGTGCCAAGCCTGGCATGGCTACGGGGCTACCAGCGCCCACCGCGTGGAGGTAGAGGTAGGTGCCGACGGGCCTGCGAGCGCACCCCCCTCCGGGGCCGCCGCCGCTGCGCCGCCGGCGGGCGCCCCGGTAGCGGCACATTCATGTGAGCGCATGTCGTTACATCTACCCGGCTTGAGACACACGCTACAAGCACTGCACCTTCGACCAATATGGCACCTTCCTCAACGTAAGCTAGGACGACGTCAAGACCTCGGCTACCTTGAGGGGGGGTGTTATCATTAGCATCCCATTGCCTAGTGCTTATGAACAAGGTAAGGCTAGGGAACAAGTGAATTTTGTCGATGTTGATGGTAATGATATTTTGAAACGTCGATGTTGATAGTATTGATATCTTGGATTGTCGATGTTGATGAGGTTGATAGTTTGGGATGTTGACATCGATAGCAATTTAAGCCAATATTATTGCCGATGTATCGATATTTAGGACGATATATCGATACATCGGGCTTAGATAATCAATTTTTCCAATTGCTTTGATAATTGATGGCATTGATACTAGCACAACTGCCATCGTGTCGATATCGATGCCGCAACCTATCACATCGATGGCACCATCAGCGGGTGATGATGATACTATCGACGATGCATCGATGGCTGATCCCTAGCCTTAGTACAAGGTAGCTATTTGTAATCCTAGTACTTAGTGTTATGCTATTAGCGGTACTCTATTCCCTATTAGTGGCGGTCGGCCGGCCCTGCCGGTACCTTCGCCGGCCGCCATCTCTCTCCTTTCACTTCTCTAGTCACCACCGCCGGCCCCCTTGTGGGGCCGGCACGACCTAAGTGTAGCAATCCGTTCCCGATTCCGACAAGGTCATTCAGGAATTTTTGCCGCTCCACGACCGGCATGTCGTAACCCTTTCGCTGTTAACGGTGGAACTTGGTATGAGTATAAAAAAAAAAGTCATCCCACTTATGAACGAAGACACTGAAAATCGTCGGTAAGAGGTTGTAGAGACCTATGTACGAAGTCATTAGACTGCTAAGTGTATTCCGCGTAGCTTAGCGAACCTTATGACATACCAATCAGCGAATCAATCGCGCCGTCACGGTCTCACGGATATTGGGTGGCATGAACGTCTTGCGAATCCCTACCTCAAGACCAATACCTCAAAAGTATCAGGCAACGAACTCCGCGTCTTACGATTTAGACACAAGTTGTTCGAAGGTCTAGAAAACTGGGCAGAAGCGCATATGACGGCTTTGTACGAGTCATGATAGATGTCTAGCATTGGAAAACGCTGTGGCCGAGTCTCAAGCCAATTTTCAATCTATTAAGCCTCTCGACAAGTTTGTAGTGATGTCTTAACTGCCACTTTGCTTTTGCGTCTCTCTTAAAGTTGCACTCACTCAAGCGTAATTCGCTTTTGGAGGTGGAACTCGCATACGTAAGCCCGTCGGCGTTTCGTCACACAATTGATTGATGTAAACTCGAAGTTACACCCACGCCGGACTCGAGCCGACGACAACAAGTTGAGGCGCATAAACGAGTTCCTTCGGCAGGGATGTGTCACGGTGAAGGTAAATCTGATAAGAAATTACCGACGACCGAAAAGCTTGCCATTGAGCCACGATGCCAAAATGCAATAGCTCGTACTTCGACTGAGTAGCTTTAACAATGCCGGTAATGGAAGGCGTAAGAATTAAACCTTCCATCGCAATCGAAGCCAAAACGACGTAGGAACCGCTAGGCTGGAAAGTCGGTTGAGAGAGCACATTCGACGGTTAAAGTATACGTGAAGTCGGCTTCTTCGAACAACTCTCGAACGGCAGCGTCGACACGTTCCTCGTTATGCAAGACAATACCGGCATGAAACTAAGCTTTACAGGTACGAGGTTCACGTTGTAAAACATGTTTTATGTCCGAGGCCCCCCTCCGATAGGCAATGCAACCACAAAATAATTACCGGGACCAACGAATACCATATCGAATCAAGTTCGCAGCGACGAACGAGCGAAGCAACACCAAACGCGTGTCAGGATCAACACGCTACGAAACGAGTGTGGAAGCTTACCTCTTAAAGCTAATTGCTAACACATACCAATGCTTGTGATGTTGCATGTCACTGCAGATGGGAGTACACATTTCTATTGTTTTGCGTTAACATTTGAATGCGATTAAACAAACGTAGCATGTATGCCTCGGAAAAATCATACTAGAGCGTCATGTAGCGTTTAGATTGATTAATTGTGCGTAATGTACTGACCGGGAGGTACTGATAGTACTTTAATACAAAAATTTCTCGAGCTCTTGCAATGGCGCCGTAAACAACAATACGTCGTTCCGTTGGAAAAGTACGGATCAAATTATTAGCGAGTACATGTATTGTATTGTTACATGACAGTACTCGTGTGACAATTTGCCCATGAAAGCAAACTACTAGCATAAATCAATGTTTGCTTGCTAGTGTTGTCCATGTTGCCAAGGCAGATATAAGTATAGATAAAGAGAAATGGTAGATGTCTTATTGCTTAGTGTATTAACGTAAGTATGCAATTAAAAAGAGAATGGTTTGCTGTGTTGGTCACCTGCCTCCGGGCCTCCACTGCATTGGGCTTAGATCTAGCCTCGCTAGCTCTCGCTTGGTCCTCGTGCCTTGCGCTAGGGCTCTCGTAACGGTCCGAGCAAACAAGCGCCGTAGCTTGCCTATCTCATGAAATCAGCCAACGCATAATGTAGCATGTTAGATAAACTTTGCGTACTCTATGTACCGGGAGGTATTGCGAGAACAATACTGTATAGTAATGGCCACGTAACCGCTATACGTCCTTCCGATGGAGAAGCACGCATCAAATTAGGAACGAATACCTCTACATTATCATGCAATGTAATGCCACGTGAATGTACTTGTCACAAATGCCATAGAGTGAAATGTTTGCGGAAGCGGGGGCTGAGTGTGGTTTGACAATGTGCTGCTCCCCCCCCCGGGAAATGTGCCGCGCCTTACAACACTACGTCGTCACACGCTCCATCCGCCCCCCCGGAGACCCAACCGTTCCTTAAATTTTACCGCCGGCCAGATTTCTCCGACCCGGCTCGGCTGCGTTGGATGTAGGCATGCATGTAGCGCTTACATATTGGCGGTTAGGTAGTTGGCGTGCGACAAGATGCGGTGGGTAGGTCAGGTGCTGCATCCTTTATTTATACTGTAGTTATCGTTTTCCCGCGACTGCCATAAAGTGTTAAATTGTAACAAACAACACCATGTTTTCGACCCCGCACCATTGCAAGGTCACAGGGTCACATGCGCAAATAAACCACATCAGCACCTTCCTCTAGATTTGAAGCTTTCATTTTGCTTTTCAGCCTTGGATTCTAGTAACTACTCAGGAAGTGGTGGTCGTTTTCCCCCAGCAAAAAAATTACGGCCTTGTGCTAGAAAGTAATGTTAACAGGTAGAAAATTACCAAACCTCAAAATAATCATGGATCACGTAAGGAGGATTGTGACAAATTTGGAAATAATTATCTTATTACAAAAAAAACTAGATCAGCACGGACAGGGAAAGTGGGAGGGGAACAAAAGGGCAAGAGTGACAAGAGGATCACGGAATCCAAAGCACGGTAAAAGGAAAGCACTAAATTGTGCACAAGCCTAGCAGATCAAACTAAGGAAACTCCTAGGCCACGCCGAGAATGCAACACGTAGAGGCGACAAACGGCGCCTCACGCGCCGCTCGAGGAAGCACGGGGCCGCTTGCGGCCCATGGCGCGGGTGAAGAGCGCCGTGGCAGGAGAAGGCATCCCGGCCGAGGAAGAAGCGGCCTCCACGCCGTCCGCAACGGCGGACAAACCGCGCAAGACATTGTCCGCGTGAGCAATATGGACGGCGAGAGAGACTTTTCGACGCCAGGAGGCTAACAACTTGCCCACATGCATCCCTTTAGATGCGGCTGCTTGCTTGGCTAGCTCCGTCAAGAAAGCCGTGGCGTAGCCGCCGAGAGTACCAAATTCCGTGACAACAAAGGGAATGAAACGGATGTCGGGCCGACTCCTCACCCCTTCGGAGCACTTCTCGAACTTTGTCTTCTCAGCACGGCGGAGAGCGACTTCGGGTGACGGGGGGCTAGAAACGCCGAACAAACCGGAAACCACGGCATCAAGGGCAAGTTTTGAGCCTCGGATGCCGTGATAGTGCAAGACACACACATCCGCGGGGAGACCGTCGTTGCCGTTGGGGAGTTGAACTAACATCGTGTGATCTGTGAGAACCTCAGCGCCAACCCCGAGTGCGCCACGAACCTCGGAGATGATTTCCGCAAGGGCCGTCACTAACCAAGAGTGAGCGGTGTGGACCGAAGCATCTCCACCGCATCGAGCCAAATAGTCCGCGAAAGCAGTGGCCCACGCATCGTCCGACATGTCTACACCCGCCGACGACAACGCACCCCGCATAGCTCGAACCGAGAGATGGCAAGAAGCACAAGCAGTGGGAGAGCGTAAAGTAGAGAGGATGCGGGATGAGGGTAGGCCGAAGATGCGGCAGACCGCGACGCGGAAAACTGCGTCGTAGTGCTCAGGGAACTTGTCACGGAGCTCGCCCAAGCGACCGGAAATAGGCGGGTCCGAAGCCAAAAACGCAAGGGCGCCGTGGCCGAGACAAGATAGAAAACGCCTAGACTCCGGCCGAGTGCGGTTGGAAAACGTGGGAGCGAGCTTCACGAAGCGAAGCAAGTTGACGCGCTCACTGATGTCGGCTTGTAGCTTTGGAAAGATGTCCGTGGCAAACGCCGAAAGGGGTACGAGGGAGGGTAGGCCATCAAGGGACCGAGAAATCTGCTCGTTGTTTGATCGGGCTTCAGCTACGCAGCCTCCGCGAGCCACCGTTGGACGTTGCGGGGGGAGCATCGCTAAGGCTGTGGTTATCAAGGGTTTAGACTCGGCGAGAGCGTGAGAATTGCACACAACATCTAAGCGCGCCCACGACGAAGCGAGTTCTAACGACCACATGGGTGCGTTGTCGCCGTCGTCTCCGTCCGGTGTACCGGGCCGTCGGGACACCGCTGTGGTCATAGTAGTCGCTGACCGTCCATACATGGTCGGCTCCATCGGAACTTCGTCCTGGGAGTCCCCGCGCACGCGAGCATCTTGTGCTGTAAGGAAACGGATAGCTGAGCCCACTGCCAAACCGGCCGCTCCGACATGGGCCGCGTCCGCCAAGGCAACCAAGTCCCCCACCCCCATGCCTCCGAAACGTATGGGAAGAGACATCTCGGAGCGAGTGTTGCGGGGTAGGCTAGCTGCGGGAAGGCCCAATATCTAAGCCGCCACATCTAGGGTGGCATTGTCAGCGCGCTCGAGGAAGGTCACGACGGTGTCGCCGTAGCCCTCGCCCCTGCCAAGACCTCGGGGGACTGTACGGGCAAAGTGTCCGAAGCGGCGGTTGCAATGTTGATGGATACGAAGCGCAGTGTGAGAGTGCCGGTGAGCCGCAATCTTTAAAAATAGCAGCAATATAATCATTATGCTATATATACTCATGCTGCTCTAATATAATCATTATTATATATTACTCATGCTGCTGGTGCATTAATAATTAAGATGCTCTGTGCCAGTTTTCTTCCTACCGTCACTTAACACCGTAACCGGTACCGAAGTACTACTAAAGTACTAACAAACGCCACTGAGACAGCCCATTCCGCCACAGCGCAAGTCCATTCCGCCCGCCAGCCCTTCCGCCCGCCAGCCACCCTACTCGCATCAAGCGGACCTCCTTCGGGACTCGCCGCGCAACTTAAAGGGGGGCTTTCTCGCGGTCAGCAACGGAGCACACACGAGGATCCCGCGTGGCCCGCGTCGCTTTGAGGAGTGCTTGACGGTTGCTTTTCCCCCCTCCCCCCCCCCCCCCCCCCCCCCCCCCGACGCCATCGGACTGAGACTACCGACACTCGGCCTGGACGAACGGACGGACATCCGCAGCACTGAGGAAACCTACGGCGGCGACGGACTGCCGAGCGCCTGCAGCACCGAGCGAGTCCGCGGAGGCGACCACCAGGCATCACCCGCCCGTCCGTTGACTGTACCTGTACCTGCACTTATATCTGTACCTGCACCTCTACCTGTACCTGCACTTATATCTTGTTTTATCATCGCGTCCTGTACGGTCACGATAACAGATAATAACTACTGTTTCTTTCATTTTATAAGATATATTCAATATCAATATAGTATTTTACTATATATCTTTTCATATCACCTCAACATTAGCCGTACTCGTATTCGTATACAAACCATAGCAAAATTTATTGCTTACCATAGCAAAACACTCATCTTTAATTTTTTTATTTCATTTTCTTTTATTTTGTCTTATATTTTCCTATCGTTTCTACTCCTTCCAATAAGGATTAATACCTGTACTACCGGGCGTTACATTTGATAATAATAATATACAAATCAAAGTACGAGTACCCGTACCGTAGTGTGATACAGGTAGTGATATACTCGTCCCATACTTCCGCACATTTTATAATTTTTGAAAGCTAGGTCCACGTGCGATTCACACAAGTGCCTACCATTTAGGCACTAACAGCCACCGCACAAGGGATGATTAGAGCACCCCCGACGTATTACCGTGTCTTCCCACCTGGGATAACCTAGCTTGAGTCTAAATAGGATTGGCCCCACAATGGGTAGCCAAGCGCGACTAGCTAGATCCGTCATAGAGACAAGGGCATACTTAGGGACGGCCGGGCACCTAGCCGGGGACGCCGGGGCGTCTCACCGTCGTGTGTGTTGTTGGGGGGACCCCTCACCGCTGCCTGCTTTCTGGGACCGCGTGACCCGAGCGTTCAATGCCAGGCCATCGGCCGTTACGAAAATCGCTCGCGTGATGCAACCGGACGGCGGGGTGCGCTTTGATGTATACTACTCTCCCGGACAGGGGGTACACGTCCGTGAACGCATGCAACGTTTTGCGGGCCGCTGGGGATGGTACTTGCGGGCGCATCGCCCGTATTGGGACCGCCATGCCGCCCGCCCGCATCGCCCTGCCCCGTCCGCTCTAGCTCACACCGCTCCAGCTAACCTAGACCCACCCCCCCCGCCGACCTTGCATGCCCGCCCCCCGTGCCCATCCGCCCACCTTCGCATAGCAACCCTTAACGTGAACGGGCTCTCGTCGAAAGTAGAGGAGATCAATGCAATGCTCGTGGCCGGGGCTATAGACATTCTTCTCCTTCAAGAAACTTTAGTTAGGGCCACCGATGCGCGGGCACGGTTTACAGGATATTCCGATTATTATTCGTTCGGTGACCGCGTTGCCTCGGAGCGTGGATGTTGTGTTTTGGTCCGGTCGTCGCTACATACTAGGGTCATCGGCACGCCCCACCCGTGTTGGACTTGTGTCCGCGTGGGCGGAGACGGTGGTAACGACTCCGCGGGCAGTATATTTATCTCGGTCTATCTCCCTACCGGATCGCAAGGGGAACCGTACCGCTGCCGCTTGCGCGAGGAGCTAGCGCAGCTTCGTGAAAAATTCCCTAGAGATACCATTGTCGTCGGGGGGGATTGGAACCTCGATGAAGCACAGTTAGATGCTTTGTTACGGCGTTGGCGGTGTGTACCAGATGCGAAAACAATATGGCCGCGAGACGCTTCGGCGCGCGTGCGTGGTACATGCCGGAGGGGCAGCTGCCGGGTGATCGATCATTTCGTGGCATGGCCCCCCGTCATGGGCCCTTCCCTTTCCTTCCCGCACTCTGTCTTTGTCGACTATTCATGGGACACCTCCGACCACTTCCCTGTCTTCGCTTCAGTCCCTCGCCTTGTGGGTGATTCGTTCGAACATCCCCACCCCCCTCTCGTGCTTGAACGCCTTTCCGTCCGGTCAATCCCGAAGCCGGCTCGGGGAGATCCTCCTTCTGAGTGGCCGACACCGTTCCGCGACTTCGTCACCGCTAACCCCTTCGCGATACTAGCCCCTCCTAATGACGAGCCTATGGAGGGGGCCATGTCACGGGAACCCGACTCCATCGACGCCGACGCCGATGGTTTTGTCCAAGCCGTATGGTCTACAGCCCGTAGGGTAGGGGCGGTTTCACGCACTAGGCGTAAGAGCCTCGGGCCTCCGCTACAACGTTCTATCCTAGGGGCTATCGCTCGTCGTCGGCATGCTTTTTTGGCCTTGTGCCAAGAGGCCCGCGGCCCTATCCAATCCGTAGCATTGGATAGGTATATCGCTGCGCGCTTACGGGTTAAAAACATGGTCCGAACTAACCGCCGCCGCCAAAAGGCTAGAGCCATAGACAAGGCCATTAACGACTTTAGACAAGGTGGTGGTAGGCGGGGTTTTTGGAAATGGGCCCGCTCTATTGCCAAGGGTCATCCTACGCAAAGCAACCGCGCGGAACAACCAGTGCATGATCCTACGTCGGGAGTACTCCATACCGAACCGGGTGAAATTAACGCGTGCTGGGCGCGGCACTATCGGGAGCTTTTGCGCGACCCTCACCCTGCTGCGTGTAGGGCTACCATTTACCGCGAGGCATGGGAACGACGCCGAGGGGGCCGGCCCCCCTCCCCTGCGCTAGATGGGATTAATGGACCCATTGGTGGAGGGGAACTTTGCAAGGCCCTTAAAAGATTAAATAATAATAAAGCTTCAGGGGTGGATGGCATAACCGCGGAGACCTTAAAACTGGCGATATACGCCCCGGATAGCCCTTTTGGCAAATCCCTATTGGAGTTGATGAATAATATATGGACTACTAAATGTGTCCCTAAGCAATGGTGTAGCTCCGCGGTCGTGTCAATACTAAAAAAGGGGGACGTGACCGTCATGGATAATTATAGGGGCATTTCCATTATGGGGGCTCTTATTAAACTACTAATGACGGTCGTAACCCAACGTCTTCAAGATGTATGCCAGACGAATAAATTAATCCGCCGGTGGCAAGGGGGATTTATGCCAGGGGAAGAGTGCCCCTTGCAAGTCGCGAGCATATTTGATATCGCAGGCCGCCGCCAGGCGTTAGGGCTACCCACGTATGCGGGGTTTATAGATTTACGGAAAGCATACGATACTATCCCTCATGAACTTCTATTTTCTAAACTAGAGGCTAATGGGATTACGGGACATATGCTATCCTTCCTTAAAGCTCTATACAGGGATAGCACTGTCCAAGTAAAAACTGGAGAGGCCCCGGGCATATTATCCGACCCCATCCCAATAGAGCGCGGACTGCGACAAGGGTGCCCAGCATCCCCAATCCTCTTTAACATATTTATTAATGATATATTTGACGGGATAGAAGGATTGGGATGCGAGGTGCCGGGTTGCGTTGACATGCTTGACTCTAGGCAACCGTTAAGGGTGCCGGGCCAATTATTCGCCGACGACACCGTGGGCCTTGCGCCATCGCTCGATAACTTGCATACCATGTTCGCCCACTTTTCCCAATGGGCGGAGGACCACTATATGGGATTCGGTGTAAAAAAATGCGGGGTAATGGCGCTAGGCCGCCACTCCGATGTAGTCGCACTACGCGAACAAGCCGACCGTTGGCAGCTCGGGGGGGAACGGGTACCGGTTGTATCTGAGTATAGATATTTAGGCGCGTTGATAAATTCGGATTTAAGTATGCGAAATATCGTGGGCGATAGGGTAAACAAAAGTAGGCGCGCCGTTGAAGCGCTCGACTCGGTGTTAGGAGGGCGGGATATCCCCATTAATGTACGCACCTCGGTGCTTAAGACCTGCATATTGCCGGTCCTTACTTACGGGTGTGAAGTATGGGGGATGGATTCGACTAGCGGCGTCAATAGATTACAAACTATATTAAATCAATGTTTGAGGCGCCTAGTTGGGGTGGGTGCAAAGGCCCCTGGGGTAGCCACAGCGCCACTCCTACGGGAGCTAGGAATAGCACCCATAGAAGCAATGGCAGCAGCGGCTAGGACTAGGGCATTCCTAAAAGCGCCCACCCTAAATACATGCATAAGCGATCTAGTGCGCCAACCTAGTCGTATGCGCCCAAATACTTGGACGTCTGGGACCGTGCGGTGGCTGGATCGTTTTGCTAGGGCAAGTGCGGAATTAGCCCAAAACGTACGCATCCCACCCGCTTGGAGGTCTTTGCAACCACGCGTGGCCTCTAACCTTGTAAAAGCAGCGGTATGGGGTCGTTTCGAGACATCATCGTCGGCATGTACTAATACATGGAGTATTTATTCCCAGGCCTCATATGTTGGGAACCCATTGCCACAATACGGCACGGGCATTCCCGCGGGGGCCGTTGCAGGGTTACACATTATGATTCAATTGCGTACGCGTGTATTTCCCACAGCCCGTCGTCTTGCCCGCATTCATGCCATGCCTGAACGTTTTCTCCATCATTGTCCTGCATGCGGCGGGGATGTTATTGAATCTATAGAACATATTTTGCTTGAATGCCCACGTTGGGAATGCCACCGTCGTAATTTTGGGGCGCTAGCCCCAGATTTTAATGGTTTTGTGCGTCGTTTCGCTACATCCCCCGAAGATATAAATGCCTTACTTTTAGGCGGTGTCCCCCCTTCCCTCCATGGCGCCACCCATTTTACAGGGAATGGGAGGTTTTTCCAGTTATGGCGCCAAGCCCTCCCTCATATTGCTTTCTTTGTAGTTCATGTATCGCACTCCCGAAATGTTTTGCTCCGTGAGATGGGCCTTGGTCCTTCTCGCATTTCTCGAATGGGTCGACGCCCGGACGGGTAGGGCAAACCTTTCTTGGTTAGTGCCGGGAATGCATTCATGTTTGTTTGCATGTCACTGGAAGGTTTTAGTTGGTGAAACTCCAACACTGGCCTCGTGTGGGGTTAGCGCAGTACGGTACGGTTCTCGTACAATGGTACTTAATGCACTCACACGAGCGTCGCCTACCCGGGAGCATGATCGATGATGAGTTGAGGTTTGTTTCGAACTTCTGCTCTCAGTCATGCTTGCAAAACGCCGCCTGTAGAGGGTGCCGGTGCGGGTTCCCTGCCAGTCCCATATCCCGGGGGCGCAAAAAAAAAAAAAAAAAAAAAAAATTTACTGATGCTGCTGTCGTCGCTCTGCTTCCTGACCTCACCCGCAGCGCGACACGTCAGTCGCGCGCCTTGTCAAACACCTTCTTAAAACGCCCCACCTATCTGTGCTATAAGCTGCCAGTGTCGCGAGAAGTTACCCATACAGCAACAGCGAGCAACACAGCCCCACCCGAAGCCGTCTTAGCCGCCCGCCCGGCCGCTCCACCTACTGTTACTCTAAAATGCCCGCTGTGGTGTCAAGTGTGGTGGGTGCGACAGTGACCGGCGGTGCCGCGCGCCTGCGAGGCACTCCCACAGCCTGTCACACGGCGACAGTCGGCTCGTTGGGCCGCACCCACCCGGCGTCAAGACATTCCCCCAAAATAGGGCCTGCCCTGCAGCGCAACAGCGTCCCTGCAGTCCCCCATGCCCTACGGCAGTCTTCGGGGCGGGTCAGGGTTACCGGGGCGGGCCGGAGGGGCGTGCCGTGCGCCGCTTCGTCCTCTCTCCGCGAGATTCCTGTATTTCCGCTAAACATGGTCGCGCACCCCTCAGTTATCGTCCCTCTGAACATCTTCGAGGCCCGCTACCGCGTGCTCTTCAGCACCTTACTCGCGGGGTCTCCGGGCCTGGAGGAGGGTCTCGTGAACGAGGAGAGTCCCTTTGCGGCGACTCGCGAGTTCGGGATGTGCCACATCGGCAAAAACGGCGAGCTGAGCGCGGTTGGCACTTTACTCCGGATCGAGGAGCACCACAAGCATGACGACGGACGGTTAGCGATCGTCAGCAAGGGTACCCAAAAATTCAGGATCGTGGAGGTGACGCAGGAGCGGCCCGTGTTGCAGTGCACTGTAGAGTTTTTGGAACGGGACTCGGACGCGGAGAAGCCGGAGCTGGTGGCGTTACGGGACGAGGTGGCTGAGTTGTGCGGCGACACGGTTCGACTGATTTGCAAGATGCAGCAGATACCGGTGCCGGACCAACCCGAGCTGCGCGACCTCGACCCCTACGAGCTCTCGCACTGGGTGGCGTTCACCTACGAGCGCGACAGCACCTCGCAGCAGACGCTCCTGGAGCTGAACAGCACCGAGCTGCGCCTCCAGACTGAGCGCGACCGACTGAAGGCCAACCTTGGATACCTCAGCGCCGCGTCTGCTCTGGAGAACGCCTTCAAGGAGGACTCCAGCAGCGCCTAGAGGCCCATGTTTAGCACTTAGGAAGCACCTAAGAGATTAGATACAGCCAGGGGCTAGAGCTATGGCTGTGCATGCCAGCTTGTCCTCCACCTTTTTCCCACACCTGTTCACTCCTAAATTCCGCAAATACTAATCACCATGTAAAGTCATGGTATGCACATAGTAAATAGCAGCGGGCGCTGTCATCACCTTGCATGTAGGAAACACAGTGCACAACCATGGCGCGCGCAGAAATGCGGTGTGAGACGATGAGGTCACTTATTTATTCATTTATTTACTGCTCATAAATGTTGACACTACGTCTCTCTTTGGGTAAAGATCTCTCTTTGGGTGAGGGACGTGAAACTGGCATGGCGAGAGCGGGCCTCAGGCAGGAAGGGTAGTGGCCGTCTTAATTATGGCCCCAATGTCGATCGTCCGTGGGTATCGTTGCAACAGTTTCACGTTGTCCTGAAAGTCTCCGTTCAGCAGCTCCACCCGCACCAACAGCAGCATCGCCACACAGACTGTAGAAATACACAGACACACACCGGCAGTCAGTCACGACAATGTGGTTGCCGTGGGAATCATTAAAGGAGATGGGGGGGGCACCGCGCGGGGGACTCACGCCTCAGAAGAAAATCCGCTCGGCCTTTGGGGAAGCTCAGGATGGTGTCCCATAGGCGCATGGTGTCCGGAAAGGAATGCTCTTGGGTGAGGATCAATGTGATCCAGCGAAAAGCGTAAAACTGTGGATCGATCTGCGGCAGCGTGCAGAGTGAGGTGGTCAGTAATGGGGTAGAGGGAGCGGTGTTTTGAGTGTGTGTTTGTGTGCGTGTAAATGTGTGTGCGCGCGCGCGCGCGCGTGTGTGTGTGTGTGTGTGTGTGTGTGTGTGTGTGTGAGAGTGGAAATGTTTGAGCGTGTTTTCATGTGCGCGTGCGTGGAAATGCATGTGTGCGCGCGCGCCTGTGCGTGTGTGTGCGTGCGTGGGTGGGTGGGTGTGTGCATGGAAATGTGTGCGCGCGCGTGTGTGTGTGTGTGTGTGTGTGTGAGAGAGTACGGGGGTGTGTGTGGGTGCGTGGAAATGCTTGAGCGAGTTTTCATGTGTGGGTGGGTGTAGGGGGAGAGCTGTGGCACCTTGCTCTTTGTCTCCAAGTGTTGGTACAGCTCTGGGTCGTGCTTGTGGAGGAGTTTGTTCAGCCTGGCCATGGTCGCCTTGATGCCCTGGTCGCTGTTGTCCAGCTGTTTGCAGTAGTTGTCCCGAAACTCGGTCATCAGGTCGATGAAGCACCAAAAGGCGTCCGCCTCAGCGCACTCCCGCGCGTCCTCGTCCGCGTCGGTGCGGAAGATGTAATAGATGGGCGCCAGCAGCTCGTTCATGCCTTGCACGTAGGTCAGCCCCGGGTTCAGCTTGGCATACACAAACAGCGCGCGCTGCATCTCCTGTAAACCAGAGCGCGCGCGCACACACACACACCCACCCGCCCACCCACCCACACACACACACACAATAACGGGCATCAGTGCCGCCACACAAGCTGCTCCAGGGAAGCGCCTCTCCAGTTTCATATACCACCGTACCTTTCGGTTCCTCACCGGCTCTGACTTGTCTCCACTGAAGAAATGCATGTCGGGGTGGGTCCGCATCACATCGCGCTCGATCTGCTCCATCACCTCCGCATCCTGCACACCACGCCCCACCTTCATGCTCAACTCCCCAGGAGGAAGCAGTCCGTGCATTTCCAGGGTCAGAGCAAGGGAAAGGGGGGGGTGGGGGGGGGGGGGGGGAGGGGGGAGGCTACCCGAAAGAATGCATTCCACACACTGGTGGAGCCCTGACTCAGCGGGTGGTCGTCGTTTGTGACATCCACAGCGGCCAACATTCCCTCCAACGGCTCCTCCACCTTCAGCCCAAGCACCCCCACCGAGTCAGCCACCCCCCAGCCAATGCAGCCCCTTAACCCACTGCATACACACAGGGGTGCCCCCCTCCCCCTCCCCCCCCCCCCCCCACACTTACCAGTTTCTGCTTCACCCCATCCTCGATTCCCGGCTGAACGATGAGCTCTTCACAGAATTGGCCATACTCGGCGCGTTTCTTCATCAGGTGCGAGTTCCATTTTCGCGTGTCGGGTGGCAAGTACCCCAGCAGTAGCTGCACAGCACAGGCCAGTGCACCCTTCAACCTCATCCACACTCAACTACAGAGCTATGCGACTGAAGCTCAGCCGTGGGTGCGAGGCAGTGAGTGACTGGAACGCCTGATACCTTCCAAGTCAGAGCGCGGAGGCCGTCGGTGTCAGGCACGCCGTCTTTCGCCAGTGTCCGTAGTCGCGTTAGATCGATGTACTCTGCCGCGAGAACCTCCGTGAACTTGGCGACCCGGTCGCCGTAGCTAAGCGCCCCGGAGGGCTGCCGGCCGGGTTGGCCGCTCGGTCCGGCGGGCGAAGTGGTGGTTGCGGTGGTGTCGGCGGAGTTATGTGGCCGAATAGCGGAGGCGTGCGACGATACAGGGCGTTCGTCGGACCTAAAATCCTGTATCAAGTTCTGAGCGCTAGCCTTCAGGGAGCCCAGCCTCTTGGCCAGCGTCCCCGCCTTGTTCATCATGTCTCCAATAAACGACGGCAACTGGCGACCTTATTCGATCCAGACTGCGACGAGAAGGAAAAAAGTACTACTAAGGGCAGTACTATGCGGGGCGGATACGGCAAGGCCCTGCACGACGCGGAGGTAGAGAGAGGAGGTGCGGTTTGGGTGAGGGAGACGAGCCTGGAATTCGGATGTACCCAGCTTCTAGCGCAGCTGGCCCAAAAGCGAGCTTCAGTTCCAGCGCGACAGTCGTCAGTCACTCGACGGGCGACAAAGATGATGGTCTAACGACCGATCGAAGATCGTAACATAAATATAAATAAACAAAAAATCATTTGTACAGGTCTTTTCTTCTTTTTGCTCGGTGGCCTCCACTGCTTTTTCTTGTAAGAAATTGATTGTTTTGGTATGATAATGAAGGACGATCGTCGCGCTGAGACGAGGAACCAGGCAGTACTGGTACTGCATCATTACATGTACTTTACATGTACATAAAGTCAGTCATGCATCGCGCGCCTTATTTGCCGCGGCGCGCATCATCAGTCGCTCATATCTGGGTTTGGAACCCGCCCCGAATTTAAATGGCCTGATGAAGCGCAAAGTACGGATACCGTTTCTTACTTCTGCTTCAGTACATGTACCTGTACTGCATAGTTGTGGTGCTGCTCTGCTGCAGACCCCGAGCAGCAAACGGCCGCCGTCGTCGCGCCATCTCAACAATCACCCTCCGCTGCACAGCTGCACATCCACCAGTCGCACCGCTGGCGCCGCAACCCTGTTGAAGCTGCAATCAGTAGGAGACGAGTTGTATCACAGCTGCGTTACGCTGCTGGACAAACCCTGGCTGCAGTCCAGCTTGCAGACAGGTGCTGTGCCGGCGGTGGTTTTTCCCGCTATTATTTTCCGTTGATGGCGGCCACTGTCCAAAATGCGGACGCACCACTCTCCACACTCTCCCTCACCGACAGCACTTGCTTTCGTCACACCTCCACGCACCCATCTTGTCCCATTTCGCTATGTACCGTATAGTTTCTTCCAATACCACTCTCCGTGCTATCCTGGGTTCCGGGAAGGGAGGGGGGGAGGGGGGGAGGTGGTTGTGTTCCTTCGCTTCTTACCTCTTACTCGGCCGTTTTGCTGCAGATCGTCGAAACTGTGACGATATGGACCCGAGCCAACTGCCGCCACCCCCCATGCACGGCATCCCGCCCGGTATGCCGCTACCGGTTCCCGTTGCCACCGGGCCCATGGGTGGCAACGACCGCACCGTGTACGTCGGCAACGTGGGGCGTGATGTTGACGAACAGACGCTGCATATGCTTTTTGTCCACTGCGGACAGGTGTGTCCGCTTTCCGCCCTCACCCCACCTCCCCCCTTTTTCCAACCGCCTGTTGCCTCAATGTTTAGATTTTTTGGGCCTTGAGCCCAGCCTGTGTCGGGGGCAAGTGAGTGTCTCACGGGAGCTCTGTTGCCTGGTCTCACAGGTGACGCAGATCCGTATCGCGGGCGACCCCAACTATGAGACCCGTTTTGCGTTCATCGAGTTTCTGGCGCCTGAAATGGTGCGCCAGCCACTCCTCATATCACTTGATGGGTCAAACAAGGGACGTTTTTGGGTGGCGTGGGATATAATATCTGTGCTATGCAAAAGTATGAGCATATGGTTTGGTTCTGCGTGGGTTGTTTGTTTAGTGTTGTGAAGTTGAGTGTGGAAAGAAAGAATATAATGTAATGTTGATGAAGCTGATACTGTTTGAAACGTATTGAACGATGGAGGGCGCTGGAGTTAAGATTGTGTGAGCCTGTGCTGTAACAATGCTCTGATCACGCCGTGTTATGCCACAGGCTTCGACCGCTTGCCTGCTCGACGGCATGAACGTGTTTGAGCGGAACATCAAAGTGTCCATGGCACGCGGCACGGGCTCCTCTGGCTCCGGTAAGATGGCCAGTGGCGGCACCAGCGGCCCCCCTGACCCCGACCGTGTGACGCGCACCATCCATGTTGGCGGTATCCCCATGGACGTCGTGTCGGAGGACCAACTCGCGGACTACTTCAAGCACGTCGGCGAGGTGGGCTGCCCAATACCGTATCCCACCATACATTCAACCTCCTGTCGCTGAATATCCCCCTTCTTCCAGCACTCACCTACCCCCCCCCCCCCCCCCAACCACACACACACTACCAGATGCCACACGCCACCTCAATTGATCATATCTTTGCATCACGCTTTCTTTGGCTTTCGTCTTTTGTGAAAGTCAGTTGGCAATTATGTTGATATAGCTATTTGATGGCTGTGGATGTTGCTGGTCGTGTGTTGGGACTGACAGGCGTGCGGGTGCGGTGGCAGGTGAATGCGGTGCGCAAGAGTGGGCGCTTTGCGTGGGTTGAGTTTGAGACGGTGATGGCCGCCAACAAGGCGCTCGCCCTCGACGGCGAGTCCCTCGGCAACAGCACCCTGCGCATCTCTCAGTCCAAGACGCCCATCCACACCGCGGGCTGGCGCAAGGGCGGGGCAGGTCCCGGCCCAGTGGGCCCTCCTAGCGGCGGCGGTGGCGGTGGCGGCGGCGGCGGAGGCGGTGGTGGTGGGTACGCCCCACCCCCTGCTGGCATGGCCTACGCCGGTATGCCTCCCCAAGGGCAGTACGGCTACCCTCCCCAGCACGCCTACGCCGCCCCCCCAGGTGGCTGGGCCCCTCCTCCCCCCGGCCCTCCCGGTGGCTCCTACGGCGGCCCACCCCCACCCGGCGGCTACGGCGGCCCTCCTCCCCCCGGCCCTCCCCCCCACCACCAGCAGTACCCCCCTCCACCCGGCGGCATGTACGGAGCACCCCCACACGGCCCCATGGGCGGCCCACCCCCTCCCGGCCCACCTGGCCAGTACGGCGCCTACTAAGCCCCCCATCTCCTCTTTTGGCCCACCCACCCCTTCCCTTCCCTCGGCCCTCTGCAGGACCTCTCCTGCTGTAAGATAGCCCCCCCCCCCCCCCCCCCCCCTCTTTCCTTTCCCGGCCCCCCAACTAGCGCCGGCCTATTTTAGCAGGCAGCCCCTTTGTCAAGAGAGAAAAGGGGGAAGACGTCCCATCCATCTGGTGCCCCCGCCGTACGCCCGATTCGATCATCCACAAGGCAGAGCTCCCTCCCGCCCGCCCGCCCGCCCACCCATGGCCCGCCCTACCCGTCTGCCTCCACCGGCCCGCCCTCTTCCCTAGCCCCCTCGCTCTTCTGCTGACCCCCAGCCCAGTCAGACGTAGGTTCAAGAATATGAACGTACCCCCCTGTTATGATGTAGCCCCCTCCCCCCCTCCCCCTTCTTTAAACACCCCCCTTTGCTCCCTGCTGCTAGAACTTTTGCCATCTTCTGCTGTGATCACTGAAGACCCACTCGCCTTGTCCCTCGTCATCATCCCAGCACATTCTGCTTGAACATGTCACATCGTTAAGTTCCGACAGTACCATACTCACCTCGAAAGCTAAACCGCTAGCTGCACCCTCTTTTTGGGGGGAGACATTGCTTTGGGGTAGAAATTCTTGCGAATATTATTTGCTTACCCAATGGCATACTCGTCATTGAATCCGCCACCGTGGTTGAATTTTAAAATGGGATAACGAGTTGGTTACACCTGACACAGGGTCGCGTGACCCCGTTTGGTCAACAGTTTGCTTTCTTGTGCACTGCTAACCGGTTAGCGCATTCACTGTATTCATTCGCCACCAACGCGAACCCCCCTCCTCCCCCCAAACACACATGCACAGACAGGCACACACGGAACTGAGCTGATGTGGCGACGCCAGGGGGCGTCTCGCTGCAGGCTGACTGCCCAGGAGAGGCATGTGAGGATAGAACGCCCTCTCTCGCGGACTGTGCTCTGTCTTTCTGGCTTCATCGCACAAGTCAGAGAGAAAATAAAGGTATTTAGCACAACCTTGCCACCTCGTTCCTAGCCCAACCAACTGCAACGAGAACACCCTCCGTCCTCAGCAGAGCATTGGAGCGCCGTGATATGCCCTCATCTCACGTATATATCGGGCCCAGCGAAATCGCCGTCCATCCGAGTAGTCGCTGCTCTGCTCCCCATCCTCTCAATGATTATATCTGAAGTGGGCATTAAAGATGTGTATGTGAGGCTGTCAATTTTACTTGTTTGCGAGTGATTGTAACACACACATACAGGCACGCACGAGCGCCGCCTGACTCGAGTATGTTGTTTTGTAAGATAATGACTGGGAGCCAATTTCGATGTTGTTATGTCGCACTGCGTGTCGGGCCTATTGCGCGCAGTGGAAGTGGGAGCGTTGCTTGAGTGATTTAATGAACGGGAGACAATATGGGAAGCGAAGGGGTTCGGGAAGGGTCCGAGGAAGGAGAGCGCCTGTTTCCAGTGTTCACGACTATCCTCTCCATCCCGAAAGTCCCATACACAACCACAACTCACATTTGCCTTTCGTATGCAATGGCGATTTTGATTTCAAAATTAGGCGATACAGTCACTCTCATTTTTTGCAGAGCGATGGACGGAATGGTATTACTGCTACGGATGGTTGTGCATGAAGAAGAAGAGATTTTTTTTTTTCCATGAGCGGATAGTTTCATCCGGTGCCTTTTGAAGCAATGCGCCCCTCCTTACTTGTAAGCGCGCAGCTGTGCCAGTCACTGCGATGGCAGTCCTGTGCAACACATTTGAATATATATGAATTGATGACACTTAATGACTCGCTATGCAACAGCCGCAATTTCACATCATCGCTTCATCAAACCATGCGAGCTTTCGGACGACATGACAGGTGCTTGTTTTGATTGCAGCTGATTTTTGGAAGCGCGGTAGACGCAACGCATTTGAAGCACGAATTCAAAGGGTGGATTCGGCTGCAACCGACCTCATCGTGCCCTAAGGGAAAACATGCGACACCAATGTCGGAGAACGTCATAGCTCCGCACTGCTGTAAATAAGACGCGCGTGTCGCTTTTCCCCCGTCCCGCATGTGCTCGCTCTCCCCCGGATGACCGCCTTCAATGTCCTTTCTCCTCCGCGTGCCCCCCAGGATTAGTACGATGCCGAGTCATGATGTCTCCCTCTCCATCCCAACCCTAATCCCCCCTCCCCAACGCTGCAACTCACAAATCACCACAGAACATGTGTTTCAACCCGATTTTAAATTTCAGTTTAGGGAATTACTGGCCACGTATTTTGATCGACCCCGGGCCAATAAGCCGTGCTGAATAAACCGCGATTCAATGCAGCTCTTCCCTTTCGTAACTAATAACAAGCAAGAGTAAATAAGTCAAAATCGAATAAGCTCATGACGTAAATTGCGCACGCGCGAACACACACGTATACACACGTATATATACATTCTCACAAAGCCCCAATTCACACACTGATAGATTCGCGTGTTCATTGTCAGGCACCTATTATCATGCTCACAATGTTCACAGTAATTCAAGGTAGGATGACTTCATGCCAAAAACTGCAGCACTTAAAAGCTAAACAAGATAAGGATACGATACAAAGCTTTGATGCGACGCCGCATGCATAGCTCGTCCCACAGCCCAACAACGCCCTGCTGGCATCTTTGAGCCAAGGACGGGGGAGAATGTTGGTGGTCAAAGGTTGATTACAAACCGTTACCACGCCGGCAATGGAGCGCGGTCGGTCCGCGCTCAGTCGCCGCCTCTCCGCTTCACCTCGGGGCAGGTCACGGTGCCCGGCTTCCCTGCCACCGTCCACGTCTCGTTGCACACCTGACTGACGAAGGCCTCGTTGTGCGTGATGCACACCACGCCGCCCTTGAACCCCTTCAGCGCGTGCACCAGCACGTTGAGGGTTTCGTTGTCGATGTAGTTGGTGGGCTCGTCCAGCGCGACGAGGTGCGGCTTGGTCCACATCGCCGCGGCGAGCACGAGGCGCGACTTTTGGCCCGCCGACATTCCGCGCACGCTGCTGCGACCCAACTCCTCCGTGATCCCAAACTCTGCGAGGTGCTTCAGCACCTCCGCCGTCGTCACCGGCCGCACCTCCAGCCCGCTCTGCATCGCCTTCATCTTCTCGTCGTAGTTGCGCACCTGGCGGGCGGACGGCGCGCACGCGATGGAGTCACTACGCCTCACACCCCCCAAAAAGACCCCAACGTTTGAAACATCGACGTCACAAGGTCGATTACCCAAAGAGTACTCGTCTAAAAGCCAAATTCACCCGCGTGACAAAAGGTTTGAATGTGGAGTATCTCTATTGCTCGGCAATCCAGAAGTGGAAAACAAATGCGTGGGCCGCTCCCTATGTGGACGGCGGGTTGGATGTGACAAGCACAGCAGCAGCAACCCAAGACAGCAATGCCATGCAGACGTTCCTATACCAACTAGCAGCAAAGAGAGCCGCACTGTGTCGAGGAGTATGTGGCGCTGATAAATAAAAGGAAATAAAACAAAAAAAGAAAGACAAAATGGAAATTATATGAGTCAATTGGCAAAAAAAGGAAATCATTCAGATGATACATTAAACAACAAAATAAGAAACAACGAGGTAACAAGCAAGCAGGAGTCTGTTACTGACACTAGGAGTAACTAGCGCTGAAAAAGTGTGTCCTCGCATGATTTCAGGACAAACTAACGACCACAGGAATTAGATACTTCCACACAAAGGACAAAAACAAAGAATCACGACCATAGACTGAAAAGCAAGTTACCAAAACAACAGACGAGTAAAACACGAAGCGGGCACTCTGTAGCTTAACCCGCTTCCGTTTAACCTCAACATTGGGGCATCTCGCGTTTTCTCATCAAACAAGTAAACAAACAGTTCAACAAGATAACATTTCATCAGGTGGACAATCGCACGCATCCACAAAGAAACAAACCCTACGAACAACCACGGCTCGTTGCAAGTGATGCGCACAGCCCATCTCGCAGCGCAGGCGCGCACCAGTTTCATGACGTAAGGCGGGTACAGGCGTGGGTTTGACTTGATGAGGTCCAGCGTCTCCCACGCCGTCTCCTCCTTCCGACTGAACCCCGCCTTCTTCAGCTCGTACATCAGCGCGCCGCCCCTCATCGCGCGCCCCACCACCTCCTCCACCATCCCCATCCCCTTCTTCATCTCCACCTCCTCCGCCGTCAGCGCCAGCGTCTGCAGCTTTGCCAGCTCCCTGTCCCGCCCCAGGTAAAATCGGTCCTGCCCCAAACACGCCACCCACGTCCCTCAGCACCGACGACCATCAGCAGCACATTGTTGCTCGCCTGCCGGCATCCGACTACCACCGACACATTGCTCCATACATACTTTTAAAACTTGACTATTGCATGTGGCAGCTCAGGGAAGTAGTCGCCTGAGGAAAAGGCACTAAAAATATATGCATGAAAACAAAAACGTAAAGGGATCGCTAATATAGCAGTAGCGCCCCAATAGCCCAAGCATCTTTCTGATTCGCTATTATCCACACGATATCAGAAAACTACACGCCGTGATTTTACATGTGTGTGTGTAAGGGGGGAGGGGGGGGGGGGGGGGGGGGAGTCGTTCATGTGGAGAGAGAGAGAGTGTGTGTGTGTGTGTGTGTGTGTGCGTGTGTGTGTGTGTGTGTGTGTGTGCGTGTGAGTGAGAGAGAGAGAGTGACAGACAGAATGTGTATGTCTTGAGTATGTGTGTGTGTGTGTGTGTGTGTGTGTGCGTGTGTGTGTGTGTGTGTGCAGAAGTGTGCTTTGGAAAGGTGTGTTTGTGGGGTGGCGGGGGGGGGGGGGGGGGAGTGAAGGCAAACTGTCTGATTAACAATGCCGCGATTGGCACTTGGCTTGTCAGTAGGAGCACGATATGACAGTTCTGTATGACGCGAATGCTTGGTAGGTGGGAATGTGACAATGACTTTGAAGTTCACATCGCCCACTATTCGCTCTCTCTGACACTACGTCAATACTATTCGAGCTGTTTGCCAAAACATCCAACACTGACACAACATGCGCCGCTCGGCAGTCGCTGGAGTATATGAAAGGGATAGCTACACTGTGAAGTTAGGCCCAACAGCGAAGCCACTATATAAGCCCATAGAATTGCGGAATAATGACAAAAACATACGAGCCCCCCTCGCCCCCTTCGCACCTGAATGTACAACAGCGGCGTCCTGTCCAGGTTCTCCTCCAGATGGTGCATGCTGTGCTGTGCCACGTAAGCCACCCGGAGCGACTGGTGCTTCCACACCTCGCCCACACCCTGCCACCAGAGGATCACCACAACCTGTCAGGCCCCTTTCAACCCCCAACACAAAGAGACAGAGACACGCATCTATTCTGCCCGCTCATGAACCAAACAGTAATCCATTCCTGTGACCCTTCAGTTTATTTATCATCTTTCTCCTCTTTTATCCTTGGGTGTGTGCGTGTGTGTGTGTGTGTGTGTGTGTGTGTGTGTGTGTGTGTGTGTGTTGTTTTTTTGGTTTTTTTTTTTTTTTTTTGGGGGGGGGGGGGGGGGGGATGGGGAGGAAAGTCAGTGCACGCACCGGGTCTGGCTCTGTGTCGCCCACCATAACGCGCAGCAGCGTTGTCTTCCCTGCGCCGTTTGGTCCAGTAATGGCCACTCGGCTATTGAGCGCAAGCTTGCATGTGACGCCCACCAGCTGCGGCGTGGGAGCTCCAGGGTAGGTGAACTGCACGCCCGTCATGCGCAGCACTGGCTTGTTCCGCCCCTTCACCCCCTCCAGACCCCCGGGGTCTGGGAAATTGAGCGTGGAGGTCAGCAGCACCGCCACCTCGCCCATCACTGCGGGCGCCATCTTTGGTGGCCCCGTATCCTTCCCCCCACCGCCGTCCCCCCCGCTGCCCTCCTCCTGTGCCATCGACCGCGCCTTCCCCGGCAGAGCTGCCGCCACCTGCGGCTGCTGCTCCTGAAACGAGTCAAAGCCGCCGCTGCGATATGCACAGACGGGAAGATGGATGACGGCCGGTCGGTCCAAATAAGATGAATATTTACGTTATTCACTTTCAGAGGAAGAAGTTAACATCTGCGTTCGGATCTGGACAGTACAAATACCTAGTTTTTGGAAGTTAGATCCTTCACAATTAGACCCTGGCAGTTTTTGTGACGATGAAAATCACATGCGTAGATGTTAGGGACTAGGACATACACTACAACTTTGATTGCTTGGCCCAAAACTGCGATCTCTGTGTTAGGGTTTACCATTCATGTGAAGACCTGAACGCACGACTTGGTCTCCCCAGATATGCATTTCAGGTTTACATGAGAATCTCACCAAGGATTCGAAGTATACCACATGTTACGCAATAGACGATCAAAGCCGACACCTCTATCAATTTCGTATTACTTAAGACTATTTCTGAAATCTGCCTCAGAATATGTGTGGATGCCAATTCATACATCGCCCCCAAATTGGCGACTCGCGTATACTGAAAATACGAACAAGAGGTTTGAAAACACACAAGAGGTTTGACGTGTAGATTAACCGTCTCTGCTACAAAACAAAACGCTCATCGCAGGCAAAGCGTTGCTACATTTCATGTGGAATTCTAACCCCCCCCCCCCAATAGTATCATAATATGATTGGTTCGGAGCAACCTCAAACGGAGCAATTCAAAACAATCTCAGTAACACATTCCATCGGGCGATGCGTTAGCAGGGGACACTCCAAAGGGAGGCACCTCACCTGTAGTACCCCAACGTGCCCTTGTCAAAGAAGATAATATCGGTAGCGACATCCGAGAGAAAGTTGTAGTCGTGGCTGACGAGCACCATTGTGGTGTCCTGCTGCTGGAGGTATTCCGTCAGCCACTGCACCGCGCCCACGTCAAGATGGTTGGTAGGCTCATCCTGACGGTGGCAGCCGGGCAGGGCAGTGGTCAGTCAGTCTGCGCCGATATAAAGCCAAGCCTCTCCCGCATAATATGGGTGTAACTGCCACTGCCGCGAAATAAACCAAATAAATTGGAAACCTTAAGTTTGTTCGCCATTTTCGCAGATCTACCTACAGCGATTGGTAAACACATCAATCCATGTCGGCAATGATGACATTCATTTGATGTATTAATAGCGTATATGCAGCGATTAAACAGCCCAAATCGGCATTAATCAGTGCCGCTTGCCAACCGAGGCAGTGTGGTGCAATAACAGATTGACAACGGTGAGAACGGCCTATGTTGAAGGGGGAGAGGGAGCACACCAGCATGAGCAGATCCGCATTTTCCAGAATTGCCTTGGCGATGGCGAGCCGCATGCGCCATCCGCCACTGAGCTCCGATACCATTTGCGATTTGGTCTTCTCAGTGAAGCCCACTTTGCTCAACGCCTGCCCTACCAGCGCAGTGCTCACTCCCAGCTCCCTCGCCTGCTCCTCCAGGTACGCCGTCACCGACTGCGCCACCTGCACCAGGATCTCGTGCTGCACAAACACGCACTTGATGCCGGTGGGGAAGCCGTTGATGTCCTTTTGGGCGATTCGCCCCAAAAGAGTCGACTTCCCCACTCCGTTCTGCCCCACCAGCCCATACTTGTGCCCACGCAGCAGCTTCAGGTCACTGTAGTCAACAGACACAAGCACGGCTTAATCTCCTCAAAGTCCAAACCAACAAAATAATTCTTCATTGGCATTATAATGATGTATTTTGTAAGCAAGCACCTCTTTTTCAACAGCACTCGCCCAGCAAACGCCATGATGATGTTCTCGCAGTTGACGAGGTACTCGTCGCCACCCGCCCCGTCAGCACCCTCGACCGCACCCTCCGCCGAGCCACCCTCGGCACTGCCGCCCGCCGTGCCGCGGAACAGCTGGACCACCTGTCGACACAGCTCCCCGATCTGCTCCTCCGACAGCGCTTCCTCTAACATCGGCCCCACCTGCTCTGCAAGCTCCGCCGAAGTCTACAGCTCGCCCACAACAGCACGGTCACTCTCACCTCGCCCAACTACATACTTTCCAGAATGATAACCGTATCAAAACAAACTAACGAAAATTTGTCGCCCCTTCCAGCCGTGCTGCACGACTCCGCCGTTCATTCTTGGCGCCGATAAGCACTGAAAGGTTATGGGCGGCGGCGCGACTGCGCTCGTACCTCATCAAGACCTCCGTCCGCTTCCTCCAGCACGCTTTCCGCAATACCACCGACATATTCCACTACCTCTGGATCTAGTGCGGCCCCAGTGGCACCTAGCGCCGTGGTGAAGGCCGCCGCTGCGTCCGCCATGCCGCCTCTCTTGTGTTTCGCGGCAAAAACTCCCGCTTGCAGCACCGACGCCGCACGGTACAGCAAGACGGTACGACACAGATGCGCTCGTCGAGCACAGTGCAACACAAGGCGCAACACTGATGTGAAGGCTCGCTGATGTGTGTGTATGACTTCGAACACTCTGCACTTCCCTTGCTCGGGAAGAGGCTTTGCTTCCGGCGGCAATTCTTCAGAAACGTCGCCGTGTTCGACAGCTGGCTCGCCCCTTCTAGTGATGCCAGGTGCTATACCCGTGTACTGGTACTGAAAACCGGGGGCGGAGGCGGCCGGCATTCGTGGCTCCTGATTGGCCACCGCCCCACATATGCGCGGACGATATTGCGACAATCCTTAGCGATATTATCATCCATCACCATACGAGGCAAATCGACGATCTGAAACGAGAGAGTCGGGTATATGTGTTCAAGTACGTACAGTGCACTATTTCGTTTTTTAAACGTACTGTACACACCCTCGGCCCTTGGTCTTTGGGGGTTTCCCCTCTTTGCTCCTTTCTACTTTGTGGCTTTCATTGTTTTAAAAACACACTTATTAGAGGAGAGGTATGCCGGAGGATTCCGGGAGTTGGAATTCCAAGGGAATTCCTGGGAATTCCACTCGGAGAAGTCATTGTACCCTCTGCTGAAGAAAGCTAATTGTGAAGACCTACGATCGAACACACACACACACACACACACACACACACACACACACACACACACACACACACACACACACACACAAAGCCTCCGCACCAAACATGGATGTATTCATGGGATCACGATGCCGCTGTCGCATCACGCGCATCAATGCGTCCATGAATTATTGTCCTATTTAGTCAATGCATCCATGAATTAATGCCAGATTCAATCAATGCGTCCACGAATTAGTGACGTGTTTAATCAATGCGTCCACGAATTAGTTATGTATTTAATAGATGCAAAACGGATTACGTCTATGTTTCCGGGACATCTGTCGGATCGATGCATGGCATCTCATTTGAAATTCTGTAGAAAATAAAGAAATCGTAATACAGTTTTGCTACTTCACAATATAAACGGGCGTTATGTGGTGATCATCCGGCTCGTCATTTCATTCAAACTGTGTGTATGAGGAGACCGATGTTGGTGCTTCAATGCATTCATCCCGCATTACCCGCATCAATTCATCCACGAATCATCGCCATATCTAATCAACGCGTATGGGAAGTAGTGTCCCATTCAATCGATGCATCCACGAATTAGCTACCCATATAATCGATGTATCCACGATTTAGTTTCGTAATTAATCGATGCGTGCATGAATTTGGAGAATGATAAAATGGATGATGCATCAAATATTGATTCATTGCGGTTGACGCTTGATACTTAATTCTTGAGGTCGATGCGGAGCCTTAACACATATACACACACGCACGCACATACACACACACACGCACGCACACACACACACACACACACGCACGCACACACACGCACACACACACACACACACACACACACACACACACACACACACACACACACGCATAAAGCTGGCTGAGACGCAATGTAAGGCTGCAATTGAAGCCCCCTACCAGTCTAGACAAGACGCGAGTAAGTTGAAGGACGGGTTAGAGATGCAGCCTCGACGTTTGTTCATGCTAGGCATCAATCCCGACACATACAACGTTGTGTGGGTTACATCACAGTTCTTCGGTGTTCTTAACAATTGGTGGCTTATCTGTAAGGCCCAAGCAGCTATTCGAGACACATTCGACTCTATGACTACATGGATTCGTAAGATATCTATGTTGCCAAACATCAAAGATGACGCAATTACGGACGTGCTTGTACTTACGCAAGGATCCCGGACTTCCGCCACCTACACCCAACTGTTCAACGACTTCTTGAGGAGGTCTCGACAGCCATTTTCAAACGTCTTCCATTGCGTCACCTTCAGTAGAGGTTCGTCAAATTTTGAGCTTCAGATTCATGCCAAGTCGCATCGCTCCCTACATAAGGATTAAAGCATGCCAATGGTTGATTTACAAAATTTCCAGAATGACCTTGTGATCGACTCGCCACACCCGGGCCAAGCGGCTTCGTCTAGCAACCCTCGAAGTGGTCGACACGCTTAGAAGCGCCCACTTGACTACCCAGAAGTCGTGGCTACCAAGCGCTATGACCGTGATCAAGGATATGGTCGTGAACGTGGAGAGGGGTCTCGTCGTGGACGTGGTCGAGGACGCAGCAATGCACATGACTTCCGCCTGCATAAGCAACAACACAACATAACAGAATTGTGTGAGCAGTAACCTCTCGACATGCAAACTGCCACACTAATGATGTTGCCCGCATGCATGTCTTTGATAGATTCGGTGATGTACACACGCCCGTCCCCTCCCCGCGTCCCCCCAAAGAACAGTGGACCCACCCGTATCATTCGCAAGAAAAACGGTATCCCTTCACAAGTTTCCGATATCTTGTAAGGGAGCTAAGGGAGATCCGTGGGGTAGAAAATGGCAATAATCTCCACGCCGGGTACACATATTATTTATTTTCCCTCAAAAACCCTCCGAATATGGCTTCCCCGCGGCGGCTGATCCTAAGGATCGCCGCCGCCAAACGGAGTCGCTTCTCTAGCCGCGATTGTCCTCCTGCATGTACCGCGTCGTGCCTCACCTCACAGGGAGACTCGACGGTCACATAACTAGTCGGCGGCTAGCGAGCGCCCTAATATGGCGTTGCTTTCGGCTGCCTCCGCTAGCTCCAACACCCGCATTCCACCGATGATCCGGTTGTACCCTCCTTGCCTCCACACGCTCCGTAGATAGAGGCTCCATCACCTCAAATGGGACGGTATCTGAGGAGTATCCGGTATTTATAAAACATATCAAACGGGCCGACCGAAAGATCTTGGTGTTCGTAGTGTCCATATAATGTCTTGAAAAGCCCTCCGTACCGAGGCTCCCCGACAACTGTTGATCGTGCGGATCGTACATGTCGGCCCAACCTTGCTATTTCCCAACCGTACCAAGCATGGCACGCCTATAGGGTTATATTACTAGCGCCCACCTCGAAGAGGTGGGGGTAAGTGCTGACGGGTTTGCGAGCGCGCTCCCATATTATGGGGCCGCCGTTGCCGTGCCGCCGGTGGGCGCCCGCATAGCGGCAGAGCGAGACATGGAAGCGGCGATGGCTGAAATGGCTAAAAGGGGTGCCAACATGGCGGCAATGGAAGATGGGGCGCATGGATCTATAGGGAAACTTTATCGATATGGGCTTCTACATCAACGATTGCATTTTACGCTTTTATCGTAAACGCTGAAAAGAGCGTCTAAATCCGGTTAAAGAAGCTCACCATCGTTAGCAAACCAACCATCCGGGGCTTCATGTATGGGTGTTCTGGCAATATCCTCGTGGGCGACGGGCCGCTTGCTCTTGCGATCTTATGGGTCGTGATCATCCGCATGGGGCTCGTTAGTTTTTGGTCTTGATAGGAGGAAACTTACGATGTGGTTGTTTAGAAGACGGCGACGGTGCGGGCTTTAGCGGTCAATTAGGCGGAGCGTGTTGTAGAGACTGCGAGATGAACGTCGAGAACATGAGGAGGGCAAGGTGCTCCGTCGACCTCATCGGGGTTATCAGTGACGTTAAGAGGAAGAGAGCATTCAATAGAAATCATGGCAGAGCGAATGACGTCGCGATCGGCGATGGCGTCGTCCCTTACACCCTTCTAATAACGGTCATCGGGGGAATGACGGCAAGGTGTGCGATCTAGAACAAAAGACTATAAGGAGGCCGGGAAAATTTTATTGGCAAGCGTCATAAGAAAAGAATGATAATATAGAAGCTGATACTATAAAGTAAACTGGTTGTCTAGCTAGATAGGGTCGTGATTATTAGAGTCCCGACTCCGAACTGAGGAGGCACGACGATGTGTCCGCTGCCACAATGTTGCATATTGGCAGCGGACACAGCGGAATAATGGAATCATATTTGATCCGTTTAGCCAAGTAGAAAACCGGCGTTTCCTTGGCTACCAGCTTTAGCGATTTTAAAGGCTTAGGGGTAAGGTTTAGGGTAGGGTTTAGGGGTTTCCTCATCCCTCATCGGGGGCGCCCATGTCACCCCCGCCTACTCCTTCCCCTCCTCCCTCCTCCTTGCTTTCAACGGGGAGGCAGGGTGGGTGGCTCTGCACGTCCTCCTCCGATCTACGCTGCTCCCCGGGCCTTGTTATGGCCGGCCAACCGGCCGTTGACCAATCTTCGCGTCTTGTTCCCGGGCCGTCCCGACAGGCTTCCCCCTCTCCTCTTCCTCCTTTCGCCCGGTTTTCCGCGTATGGGCCTCCCCGCCGTGACTTTGCTGCCCGTCGTGCCCGTGCTACGGTCCATGCGTCGAATGCTGCGTACCCCCTTGTTTCCCTTGTCCGTACTTCCGCATCGGGCCGCCGCGCCACTCTTCGTCATCCCGAGCGACGCCCTCTTCGCTCCGCTTTGTCTTTACCCCCCCTTCTGTGGCTCTTGGGCTTCTGTCATACGCGCCACTTATGCGTCGACTGCATGTGCCGCCCGTCGTCCCCTTGCGAGTCCCCCCGGGTGTGGGGGTGCGGGCCCTATTGTGCGGCGGGCTGCTAGTGTTGCTGCTGGTGGGCGACGAGCTGCACTTGTCGACGCTGGATCGCGGGAGGCTGCCGGTGCTTGTCGGCACACGATTGTTGCTGCTACTCCCGCTGTAGCAATAGGCGGACATAGGGCTAGTATTGGTGGCTGCTGTTGTTGCCGTTGCTGCTGCGACCGGTGATGCTCTTGCGGCTGTTGGTTGGCGGTTAGTTGTTGCTGTTGGTACTGGTTGGCACATGACCGCAACTAGTGGTGGTGGTGTTGTTGGTGGTGCTACATGGGGTGCTGCTATTGATGCGGCTGCATGTGCTAGTGCTCGTTGGCGGTCTGTTGTTCCTGTTTTTGCTGGTGGATAGCGGGCTGCTAGTGGTCGGGATACTAGTGTTGTCGTTGGTGGTGTTGTTGGTGCTGTGGCAATTGCCTGTGTGGGTTCGCGGTTAGTTGTTACTGCTATTATTGGTGGGCGGAGGGCCGCAGCTGGTGGTGATGCTGGTGGTGGTGGTGTTGTTGGTACTGCTATTGTCGGTAGTGGGGGTGCTACATGTGGGGATTTTGCAGCCGCTGGTGCTTGTTGGCGGCCGGCTGCTGTTGCACTTACTAGCGAGCATGAAAATGTTGTTGGTAGGGCGGCTAGTGGTGTTGTTGTTGGTGTTGTAGTAACCGCTGGTGCTAGTTTACGGCCATCTATTGCACCATGTGCTTGTGGGCAAAGGGTTGCACATGGTGGTGCTTCTTTTGTTGTTGTTGCTACATGTGGTGATGGTGCTGCTGGATACAACCATGCTGCTGCTGCTATTATAAGTGCTGGTGGGCTTAGATATGTTGTTGTTGTTGGTATTGCTGCTGTTGCATCTGTTGATGTTGCTTGGCGGCTGGTTGTTGGCGTTCGTGGGCGGAGTGCTGCAATTGGTGGTGTTGTTACAAGTGCTACTACTACATGCGGGTGTTGGTAATGGTGCCGGTTGCCGGCCGGCGGCTGCCCCTGCTGGTGGCTTTGTTGGTGTTGTAGTAGCTGCCGGTGCTAGTTCGTGGCCAAATGTTGTTGCTCTTCTTGGTGGGCAAAAAGTTGGTCGTGCTGCTGCTTGGGGTCCTTTTGCAAGATGTTTTGCCGGGGGTGGCTCGTCGACATGCTAGTGTCGGTGTTAGTGCTAGTGGGCATAGACATGCGGCTAGTGGTAGGAGCGCTAGTGGTGCTTGTGGAGCTCCTTGTGCTGGCTCGCGCCCGGTTGTTACTCTAGGGGCTCGGGGACATAGAGGTCTAGTTGGTGGTGGTGTTGCTCGTGGTATTTCTGCAAGCGCTGGTCGGCGGTTGGCTGTTGCCGCCAGGGCCCGTGGGCAAAGAATTGACGTTGGTAACGGTCGTGCTGGTGCTGCATGTTTTGCCGCTAGTGAGCACATTGTTGTTGCTAGTGGTGGTACTGTTGCGACTGCTTGTACTGGTTGGCGGCCATATGTTGTTGTTGGTGGGCATAGGGTTGTTGCAACTGATAATGGTGCTCTTGCAACTGCTGGTGTGCGGCACACTCTAGCTATTGATGAAGGTGGTAGTGGGTGGCAAGCCGCGCGTACTGGTACTAGTGGGCGGCAAGTGTGTGGTGTACACGTGTGTGGTGGCAATACTGCCTTTGGAGGGCGTGCGACTACCGTTGGTGACCATGAGTATGCTCATGGTTCTGAGCCATGCCTAAGTGCATCGGGTGCTCTATCAACGTCGTGGGGGGGATGTTACACTTGCGCCCCGTGTGGCATACGGTTCATTGGCAACAAATGGCGCTCTAACTTCGCCATACACACAAACATGTTCATAAATGGCAATGCCCCCTCCATTTATGCCCACCGTCACCAAGCTCGCCACCTTGCGACCCCCTCTCCGGCCTTACTTGCCCTTTGTGCCTCGGGCGCTCACCTTTTCTCTTCCACCCAAGCTCGCCCTCTTCCCGCTCCATGCTCCCACGGTGTGGCCGCTCCCGTTTCTCCAGTGCCCTCTCCTAACCGTGTTGGTTGCTCCCATCCGTCGCACCATGGACCTTACCCCCTCCAAACGGTTATCAACCCCCCCTCTTCCTCGCTTGACTTCCCCCCGTGGCTCCACTCCCTCCCCCACCTCGATCTGAGCCGTTGCTTACCCCCCTCCCCCCCCGCCTCCCTCCACTCCTCCCGCACCTCCAGCTGATAGACCCATGTTGCCTAATGGACAAGCCTTTATGCCCTCGTCTTCTGCCGCACTCCGCCGAGAGGCTGCACTCCAATCTCCCCCTACACCTGCCTCTCTTGGCTTCTGGTGCTCCGACAATGACCCTTTCGCTTGCCTTATTGCGACTCATACCATTCACTATGGCCCGGGGGGTTTGTGCGACAGCGAGAGATGACCTCGGTTATGCTCTACAAGACACCCGCGAATATGCGACCTCCCTTCCCTCAATGGACTCTCGAGCCACTGGAGATGCTTTAGCAATTCACTTTTTGGCGGCCTCCTCCTCCGTCCGTTTCCGGCTGCGGCCGGCGCTCGCATCCGATCCCTTGTTCAACGTCGAGTCCGTCTTTGGTTCTCTGCGTGTGGAGAGGATGGGCTCACAGGCATTGACACCCCTCTACGTGTTATTCGGGATGGAGGTGAGCTTGCCCGTGCGTGCCCGGGGGCTTGTGTGTCTAAATGCTCTAGTGGTCGGGGCCGGGGTGGGGGGGCTCTCGTCGTCGTCGGGCCCGGCCCACTCAGCGGGTGCTACATCACCCACCGACTCACCGCTCCGAAAGTGATCTCCGACGCCGAACTGCCGTCCGTCGAGACCACGAGCTAGTGGAAGTTGGCCAACTGCGACGGGCCGGTGTGGCCCTGGACGGAGCCGACTTCGGAATGATGGAGGACGCGGACGCGGCTCTGGCTGCCCTTAAGCGGTTGCATCCTCCGCATGGTACTCTATTACACCGTGCATACACGGAAATAGCATGAGAGGGGTTAGAACTCACGCCTCCCGGAACGGAGCTGTACGCCTTATCTAATAACCGCCCCAAAAGTTGGTACTTGATAGGAACATATTGTGCATATGAATTCCACGCACCATGCAAACACGTGCGTCCACCTATAGGTGGAGGGCCAAGACTCCCCCGGAGTCCATCGTACACATGTGTCCATTATCGGACCCACTAAGGGATATCAACACTCCCCCTTAATGGACATCATCCCATGAACTCCGGCCGGTAGCCCTAGTGGCCCCGCAGTAAACGCGGAGGGCCCATAACATGTTAAACCGTGCATAAACGGAAATGGCATGAGGGGGGTTAAAACCCACGCCTCCCGGAACGGAGTTGTACGCCTTATCCGAGTACCGCCCCAAAAGTCGGTACCCGATAGGAACATATTGTGCATCTGAATTCCACGCACCATGCAAACACGTGTGTCCACCTATAGGTGGAGGGCCAAGACTCCCCCTGAGTCCATCGTACATATGTGTCCATTATCAGACCCACTAAGGGATATCAACATACTCTCCACCCCGACATTAACCTCCCCGACCCCCCCCCCCCCCCCCCGGCGCGCCCACCCCTCACTTATCTAGATGACCGTGACAGCCTCCAAATATGGGAGGAGTCTATCCTCCTTGTCCTGAAAAAGGCACATCGCTTGTCAGCCCCCCATGTTGATGGCTAGCGATGGGAACATGTCCGTGACTTTAATGTTCCGGCATGGCGTAAGTGGGTTAACCGCTACTCGATGGGAAGCATTGTTCAACATGGCCCCTGAACTTGTTGAAGTGATATGAGCGATAGTCCCCGTTGTTACGTACTAGTAGCCTTGGAGCCCCTTTGGCGATGGACTTTTCGATGGAAGACGGCCCTCCGGCATCTAACAATGAGAACTACGACCATTCTTGCATGCAAGACACCGTGGAGGCTCATCATCTCCTCTTGGACACGATCGTTTGCTTTGGTATGTCGTACTTCGTAGGGACACATACTGCTTTTTGCTTGATGATCACGTGTGCGATACGCCGCTATTGATTCTTCCTCCGCATCCTCCCCCCTGATATCGGCCGACCGTACCTTTATGCTGCATATAGGGCCGTACGTACTGCGGTAGTGCGGTTTTCCGAATGTTGGGCGTTTCTCATGAGGTGCAAACGCTCGATAAACTGAATTGTGCTAAGCGTCAGCTTTCCCTCACGGCGGAGTTTGGGGGGCTTAATGTACCGTCCCTCGAGCTCGACGCTGAACCTGTTCACTATGCTTCATTCACTGCGACCCTCGCAAACGAGATCACTAATTACGAGTCCGAGTCGCTAGGTCCTATGTACGGTCTTATCCGACAAGAACGATTGAATGTTGCCACTTCTTCTTTCCCGCGGGCTGTTCAATTGCGCAATTCGTATGATACGATCTCCAGTATGGGCGGGTTTTCGGAATCGGATCTCGTAGTGTTGACTAACATACTAAGTCAAGACCTTTCCGATTATGCTGAGCCCGATGTCGAGTTGGTGGTATCTCCGGTTAGCAATGCGGTGGCACCCACTACTCATTTGACTTGCCTATAACTTCCGACTTCCCATGCTCTCACTCGCTCGGGAGATTCCGGGGGCCACATTTAACGGGGCATTTCGAGCATTCTTCGTGCCCGGGCCAACCTTGACCTCTTAGCGTTCTGCAAACCTTCCCCACCGGACTTTATGAGGGTGATTTCAGGCACGGGTCGCGGGGCTTTGGCTCTCTTTGAGCCTCACATGAGTCTAGTTGTAAGATGCCATCCGATTGTTATACGATGGCAACGCACCGGGTGCTTGGCCTCACTGCGGAGCGCGTTTCTCATGTTCGGAAGTACCCTCGGTGCAGTGAGGCTCCCTAAGAGTCTCGTGGGTATGGGTTTTCGTTGACGATATCGGGCACCTCTATCTGTGTCGGGTACACGACCACGTCCCCCGGTGCCCGTGCTCTTGGTACGGTATTCAGCTCCACGATCGGATTGTCCACGTGCTTGTAGAGTTCATGCTTGAAGCGGGGGCTACAAAGGGGCGGGACTTGCGATTGGAGGTCCGCCGTATTCGGTCGAGAGCTTCTCGCCATGGGGATGTGGTTTGTTAGACTTCATGGCTCCACACCGTCATCTTGCTGTTCATGTGACGGTTACAAGTGCTCGCACGAACACCAATGTCCCTCTTGTAGGTACTCGTCTTCCACTCCCGGGCAGTCTTGCATTGGGAGATGAGCATGGCGAACTCGATGCGGACCTCCGCACTTTTGCTTAACTTGGTACGCTTTGTCGGTCCATGACTAATACCCCTTCGCTCTGGAGGATGGAGGCCGGTTGGCGCCTATGGCGGCTGAGTTGGTTGATCGCCTTGCTATTTCGGTGGCAATTCGTCGCTTCCCTGGCATGGGTGCCGCTGACTCTCGTTTTTTGCGCTATGACAATTATGTCCGTATGCAACATTCCGTTCGTCGAACTACTTATGTTCCTTTCCGGCAAAGACGGTGCCCTCCTCGCCCGCGCCGCGGAAGACGGCGCCCACTTCACATTCCACAAGAAACACACCACACTCACCAATATCCAATTCACGCACAAGCAAGAATTCATGTGAGGAGTTCACAACACATGCCTCTGTTGTAAGTAATACCGTATACGTATTAGTTGCAGATAGCTACTACAAGCTACTCTAGATATGATTAGTACATGTCTAGATCGGACATACCGATAAACTGTTTGACTCGGTACAGAGCAGTCGCTAGGCTACAACTCTCTCACTTCTGTTGTCCCGACACCACGCCTGTAGGCTGGTTGTCGCCGTAACTGTTCCGTTTGCGGGAATGTGACTGTAACTACGTTTGCGTAAGTTATCTTCCACACTAACTGTGTTTGCATGGTTCAATAGGTTATGGGCCCCCGCCTCACGTCACTCACGCGCGACAACCTGGTTCGGCGAGCTGCGATCGACAGCTCTCCCGCAGAAGGCAAGTTTATCTAGACACCTAGTACTTTCAACTTGTAGTCGGCGGTATCGCCAGTATAAACTGCAATTTAAAACCCGCCACCACCCCTCTTAAGTCAGCCACCCGACGGAGATAGCCAGCCACCCACACCGACGCACTCGTCTTGTGTGGACAGGGTGCACACAAGTCCAAGCTAGAGAACGGGGGGCGCACCATCGGGTGAATACGCATTCACAGGTTGCACGCCAGCCGTAGCTTACCTTTTTATTTTTATATTATCCTAGCGAATCAGCCACCATCGCAGCGCTCCACCTGTCCGGGCCTTGGCCTCGACTTGTGCCCCACACTGGGTGGAGGATACAGAGAAGGTGCTCTGAGACACCCCGGGGCTACAGGCCGAGGGGTCGGCGGGCATCAGGCCGTCTCTTTGCAAACCACTGTTAGGCACGAGTCCGGCTAGCGGTTTTTACCGCTGCCTGTTTTTTATTCCGCTCTTTCTTTTTCGCCCTCTGTCGAAATGGCGCCGAAAACTCCGCCTGTTTCACCTCCTGACTCCCCTGAGTCAGCCTCTCACCAGAGCAACCTCGATCACCCCCCGGATACTCTCGCGCTGCTCGTTGCGCAAGTGGCGCGCATAACAGCTCGTCTCGACTCGCAGTCGGCCGAGGGTGCTGTTGTTGCTGCGGGTGCTAATCCGCACCCCCCTATTGCTCAGCGCCGCCACGATGCTCACCTCGAACCCGTCCGGGACAGCCACGACGGCCACACCCTCCACCTGCTTGAACATCCCCAGCCTGGTTACGTACCCCCGGACGCAGAAACATTCTTTGCTGCTGCTACTCCTACAACTCCTGTTGGCGACCCCACAGTCGCACAGCGCCGTCACGATGCGCCCCGCGAGCCCTCGCGTGCCGATGCGCACCACGACCCCTCGCGTCACGCCATCCGGGTTGATCACCTCCCACCACCTCCCCCCTTCCCCCCCGCCGGATATGCCCTTCACCACCCCGGCCCTCATATCCCGGAGGCGCCCTCTCACCTCGTCCCCCCCTACCGTGACCACCGTGACCACCCGCACTTGTACGGCCCGCCGCGTCCCATGGCCGGCCGCTCTCCCTTTCCCGGTGGCCCACCTCCTCCCTTTCATGGCCGGCACTCTCCCCCAGTCCAACATGGCGACCCCGCCACCCGTGGCCGTCGTCGCCCCACTATTGACCCGGTGGTCATCAACCGGGCGGCACACGAAGCCCCCGGCTTCGACAAGGACGCCCTCAACCGGTCCATGAAGATGTCGGTCCCCGTCATGTGCCCGACCACGGACTTTAAGCAATGGAAGAGGACCTTCCTTAGTTTCCTCTCCATCAAGGCCGCATACCTCATTCCACAACTGGCTATCCGCGACTCCGGCGTTTGGCTCGACGAACAAACGCAACACTACGCCTACACGCTGCTTCTCCATGCAGCCAGCGCGAATAAGCGCGCTGACCAAGCGATGAAATGCGTTTCTCCAGCACGCCCTGACTGCGCCACTGCCGCGTGGGACATCCTTTGTGAACGCCTCGACTGTCGGTCTTTTGCTCGCTCCTTGTCCCTCCTGGACAACTTGACGGTCAGACAGCGCCCTGGTCAGTCACTCATTGACTATGTGCACTACATGCGCCAGACCTTTGACGACTACAACGACACATGCCAATTGGTTGATGGCTCCGTTGCCATCCACCCCCACCACCTCGGTCTCCTCATGCTGCGCGGTATTTCCAGCAGCGGCCCACACGGTCAGGCGAAGCAATGCGTCATCAATGCCTTTGCCACGGACTACATCATGTCGGCTGATGAAGTGATGGCCAGCATTCTCCACCTTGCGCACAACATGGACGACGACCCTGCTCCGGACACACCCGCTCCGGCCATATCACCCCCTCCCATCTCCGCATTCGTCGCTGCGGGCCGCGGCTCGCACAGCGGTCGAGGCCCACCACATCGTCACGCTCGCGGCCATCGACCCAACAAGTGTGGCGTTTGTGGCAGCCTCCACCATCTCATGTCCGCCTGCACTGCCACGGATGACGCTATCCTTAAGTGGAATCTCGCCAAGCGTAGGCTGACAGTCCAGAAGTACGGCGCCGCTGACGGCACCCCCTCTGCTCACGCTGCGCTTCTGAGCGACGTCCCTGCCGACGACGCCCCCGCCGATGACACTGACTGCCTACCCACCCTCGAGGACTGCGCTGATGACTACGCTGACGACGAGGTGAGTGTCCCATTCAGCTCTGTGGCATTCTCCTCTTCCCTCGCCCCGGGTCGTAACCTGTCAAAGTTTTGGGTCGTTGATTCCGCCTGCTCGATTAACCTCACTGCGTTCCGAGATGACTTCGTGAAATTCACGCCCCCCTCCGCTCCCTCTCGCGTGGGCGGTGTCGGCGTTGACGTGAAGGGCAGTGGCTCAATGCGAATTTCTGTCAGACTTGCCTCTGGCCAGCTCATTCACCGCACTGTGTATGCACTCTACACCCCTGACCTATCATCTCGCTCCGCACAGCGTATCGGCAGACTACTTAGTGTGAGCTGGATGCAAACTCACAGCGGCTGTGAATTCATATTCCCCTCCAACTCTGACACTGGTATACTTTTGGTACCCACAGGCATGGGTGTGCTAGAACCGTCCGGAAACGGTCTCTACCTCCTTCCCCACCAACCGGACCTCCCTTCAAGCCCATCCGCACCGGCGGCACTTGACCCCTCACCTTAGGTTGCCCTTACTGCCCAGTGTGATCCCGTCCTATGGCACCGTCGATTTGGCCACCTCAACATGCACAGCCTTTAGGCCCAACATAATCACGGTGTCCCGACTAGCCCTGTGTTAACTAGCGCTGTAACCAAAGTTTCTTGCGACTCTTGCTTACTTCACAAAGCCACAGCTGCACCACGCAACACAACCGCTTGCGCGAAGCCATCCCACCCCCTCCTCAACCTGTCCGCTGACCTCTGGGGCCCGGTCAATGTCCCCTCCCCACATGGCCTCCGTTACTGCTTGCTCGTCATCGACCACCACACCAACTACATGTGGGTGCGGTTCCTTAAGTCTAAAGACGACGCATGTTCGGAATTGAAAACCATCCTCTTGGACATCAAACACATGCATGCCCGCCATCACTCCCAAACGGGCGCGTTCGCACCGGTCCTCAAGTTTGACTCAGATTCTGTGTTTGAAGCTGCTGTCACTCGCCGGATGTGCGCACACCTCGGCGTCGGGGTGCAAATCTCTGCCCCATACGCCCACCACATGCTCGGCAAGGCCGAACGTCCCTGGCGCACTATCCGGGACAATGCATCGGCGATGCTCCACAACATGGCCGTTCCCAACTCCATGTGGTCGTGCGCTGTCAGCACTGTTGTGTACCTTCGCAACCGCACATACAGTCGCTCGGTCGGACCTAATGGGGGCGTCCCCCTCACACTCCTTACGTCGTCGGTGCCCGACGCCTCCAAGTTCCGCGTCTTCGGCTGCGCCGTTTTCGCCAAGGTCCCCGACAAACAACGTCGGAAACTCAGTGAAAAAGCATTTCGCGGCGTCATGGTGGGCTATCCCCCTGACGCACCTGGGTATCGTGTCTACAATCCGGAAACGCGTCGCATCACCACTTCCGCACATGTTGTCTTTCAGGAAGACACACTAGGCTTCGACACACAACCCTCCGTCGACTCGGCCATCACCGACTCTTCGGAAGACGTACCCGCAGACTCACCCCTGTCCCACCCCATTGACCTCACATTACCCACACCCCTACCCCCCCCGGCAGCCCCTCGCCATGCTCGGCTCCGCTCCTACCCCATTCGCTACGGCGATATGGTTGCCCACTTGTCCGACTACCCACCAACCCTCGTAACGGCGTGTTGTGATCCTGAACAAGGCAAAGCTCAAGAGGGCATATTTGAGCACCTTCACGTCCCCGACCTTGTCACGGGATCCCCCACACACACCTGCCGGCACGTCCTCTACCGCCGTCGCCCTCCTCTCCGCCCGAGAGTGTGTGGAACCAAAATCCTACCGGGATGCGGTGGACAGCGCCCAAGCCCCCCAATGGCAAGCCGCTATGCAACATGAGTATTCCTTCCTCATCAGCAACGGCACGTGGGACCTTGTGGACCTCCCCCCAGGCCGCATGGTCGTCAACATCATGTGGATCTTCAAAGTCAAGTCGGATACAGCCGGCGACGTCTCCCGCTTCAAAGCGCGGTTCGTCGCCAAGGGGTGCAGTCAACGCGCCGGACTGGACTACACGGAGACCTTCTCCCCGGTCATCCGCATGGCCAGCCTGCGTCTCTTCCTAACCATTGCAGCCGCCCGCGACCTTGAACTCTGCCAGCTTGACATCGACACAGCGTTTCTCTACGCCCCCATCCATGAGGATGTGTACATCCGCCAGCCCCTCGGCTTCACCGATGGAACGTCCAAGGTTTGTCACCTCAAGCGCTGCCTCTACGGCCTTAAGCAGTTCCCCCGCGAGTTCAACATGCTACTTCGTGCATGGCTCCTCGACCATGGATGGCAACAATGCGTCTCCGACCCGTGCATCTACATCTTCCGCACCGGCCACGTTTTCGCCATGATGGCCCTGTACGTCGATGACATTCCCGCGGCCTGCAATGATGCCACTTGGCTCGCATCGTTCAAAGCCCAACTCGGAGCACGGTTCAAGATCAAGGACCTAGGCGACCTCTCCCAACTCCTCGGCATGCACATTACCCGCGATCGCTCCACGCGCACGATCTCGCTGGACCAGTCCAAGTACCTGCGCGACATCCTCGCCAAGTACGGCATGTCCGACTCTAAGCCGTCATCACTTCCGATGGACCCGGGCTTTCTCGCCGGCCTCGCATACTTGAATTCGCCCTCTCTCACAGGGGTGGCCAAGGACGTCTACCCCAGCCTCCTAGGCAGCCTCCAATACGCAGCCGTTTGTACACGCCCCGATGTCTCCACGGCGTTGAGCATCCTCGGCTCTGCCCAAGACTCACCCACCGAGGCACACTTGCAGGCTATGAAAAAGGTCCTCCGCTACCTCCATGGCACCATCGACATGCGCCTGACGTTGGGGGGGGCCTGGACCACAGCCTCCAACTCACAGGCTTTGCCGACGCTGATTGGGCCAACGACAGCAGCACCCGCAAGTCTCGCTCCGGCTATCTCTTCATCCTCGGACGCGGGCCAGTCAGTTACAAGTCCAAACAACAGACTTGTGTGGCTCAATCCACGTGTGAAGCCGAGTACTACTCTGCGGCTGATGCCACCAAGGAGGGATTCCACCTCCGACAACTCCTGGGGGAAATCTTCGACTCCCCCATCACCGAAACCACTACCATCTGGGAGGACAACCAAAGCGCCATTGCATACTCCCAGAATGCCTTGGTCAGCGAGAAGACTAAACACATCGGCCAGAAGTGGCACTTCCTCAAAGACCACGTGGAGCAAGGGACCATCAAGTTGAGGTACCTCCCCACTGACCAGATGGTGGCTGACATGCTCACCAAACCCCTCCCAGGACCTGCACTAGCAAGACACCGAAGTGCGATCCTTGGAGGACAAGATCCAATGCAACGCTTCATCCCGTAGCTACTTTCAGGGGGAGTGTTGTAAGTAATACCGTATACGTATTAGTTGCAGATAGCTATTGTAAGCTACTCTAGATATGATTAGTACATGTCTAGATCGGACATACCGATAAACTGTTTGACTCGGTACAGAGCTGTCGCTAGGCTACAGCTCTCTCACTTCTGTTGTCCCGACACCACGCCTGTAGGCTGGTTGTCGCCGTAACTGTTCAGTTTGCGGGACTGTGACTGTAACTACGTTTGCGTTAGTTATCTTCCACACTAACTGTGTTTGCATGGTTCAATAGCCTCCTCACACACAACCCCACCCTGCGCTGCCCCATGTGTGGCCAACTCACTAGCAACGGCCACATGGCCGGTAACCGCCCCACCGTGTCTGGCCTAAGACATGACCGCCACAACAACACTCTACAACTCCTACTTAGCCTCATGGAGCGCCACAACAGGAGACGATGGGAGACCATCACAACAGACTTCGGTAACAAGCCCATCAAATCATTCGCATCCCCCACACCCACCCACACCCCTCTTGACTGTCACCCCCCACACCTCACCCACATGCCCACCCGACTTGTTGCTGCTAATGAAGGCCTCTCACACGACTCCCTAACCTCGTGCCCCGCCATCCTCACCGCCGAGATTCTCCCCCCCCGCATAGCAATCCTCGGGACACAAACCCGACTTTATCCGACTCCTCGAACCTCGATACGTCGGTCACACAAACGGTCGCCGCCGATACTCATCAATTAAAAAGATTCAGATAGGGGAGTGGAAGTACTGCACGGACCACAACCTCTCCCAAACATCCCAACTCATACGTGCCAAATACACCCCCCTCGCCAATGCCATCCGCAGCCACTGGCATGGTACCGAAGTCGACATCCTCCTATTAGAGTTGGGAACGGATAGTTACACGGAGGTCGTGCCGGCCCCACAAGGGGCCCGGCTGTGGTGACTAGAGAAGTGGGAAGAGAGAGATGGCGGCCGGCGAAGGCACCGGCAAGGGCCGGCCGACCGCCACAAATAGGGAATAGAGTACCGCTAATAGCATAACACTAAGTACTAGAATGACAAATAGCTAATTGAAATTGAAATTGTTTACAACATGTCCCGGCAAACTGGACCGAGTGCTGTCTCACGGGCCACTCTACTACGCCATACATGACTTATTAGCAAGTTGGGCCCGGGTCTCTCCGACCAGGTTCAGTTCTTATCGGCACACCTATCTGCAATGTGTGTCTCGACGTTCCTCGGGAGTTATATAATTGTAAGCAACCTCAGTAATTGCCACAGTCCCCCCACCTAAGCAGTAACAGCGTAATAATTTTTGTAATCAAGAAAAACAGATCTAAAAATAAATCCACTTGTCTAGAAATGCAAAACTAAGCTGCTGCTCGACCTTCGCGATGCACGGCCCGCTCCCACCGAACCGGGGTGCCGACCGGCCTGGGCCGGTCGGCGTTCGGGAGGGACGACGGGCCAGCCTAATCTAGCTCCCGCGTGACTTCGGTCTTGCCGAAGGTAGGAGGGGAAAGGCTGGCGAAAAACCCCTCCTCTCGCGGTCGCTCGTCGATCCCGCCGCTCCATCCCGTAAACCCCGCCCCAAGGTCTTGCCGCGTCCACCGACGCGGCGGTCCTCCGTGTCGAGGTCCCCCATCACCTCGAGGACAGGTGGGGGGGACCGAGACACACAGACATAGAAAAAACTAGCGCTCCTGCCTCCGCACCTGAATTTTCTCCCCTCATTTCCCCGGTTTTTTCTCTGTCTGGTACCCGGATACCTGTCGGTTTTCCGGCCTGTGGCCGTACCCTCCCCCCTCTGATCGCGCGTCCACCGAGCAGCCTTTTCTTGAGCGGGGGCCTCCGCGCTCACCCGGGCCCACGCTCAAGGACCCCTAGGAGTATGAAGGTCTGTCGGGGTAGTGGGTGTCGGAGAGGGGGGGGGGGCAGGTCACCGTAGCCGGATCCGGCGGGCCGCGGGCGCCCGGAATTAAACAAAACCCTCCGTGCCGGGTTTTCCGGCGGCGCCGACCCAAAGGGTCGTCGCCGCCGGATCGTGTCGCTCCTCCCATCGCGACTGTCCTCCTTGCCGTCCCAACTGACTCCTCCCCCCGGGAGATGACGCTGGACGACGTAGCGACGCGCTAGTGAGCGCCCTACCCTGGTGCTGCTCCCCAACTAGCTCGACGCCGGGTACGGACATTATTTTTAGTATCCAAAAAAGCCCTCCGTACAGGGCTTTCCGGCGGCGGCTGATCCTGCGGATCGCCGCCGCCTCATGTAGCCGCTCCTCCGTCTGCGACTAGCCACCGTCCTGTGCCATGTCTTGCCTCACCCCTCGGCAAGGTTCGACCGGCACAGGGCTGGTCGACAGCTAGCGAGCGCCCTTTCCTGGCGCTGCTTCCCGGCTGGCCACCACCAGCTCCAACACCCACCTCCCACCGCTGATCCGGCCGTACCCTCCTCGCCATCAAACGCTGCCGTAGTACATGCCCCACCCCTCAAAGTAAGGCTGTATTTAGGTGTATCTGTACACGAAAAAACATATCGGACGGGCCGAGCGGGAGATCTTGGCGCCGGTAGTGCACAGAATTTTTTTTTTTTCAAAAGCCCTCTGTACAGGGCTTTCCCGACAGCTGCTGATCCCACGGATAGAGCTGTCGGCCCTCTTAGCCCCCTACCGTGCCAGGCCTGGCACGGCTACGGGGTTTCCAGCGCCCACCACGGGGAGGTGAGGGGATGCCGACGGGCCTGCGAGCGCACCCCCCTCCGGGGCCGCCGCCGCTGCGCCGCCGGCGGGCGCCGACAAATAGCTACCTTGTACATAAGCACTAGGCAACGGGATGCTAGTGCTAACACCCCCCCTCAAGGTAGCCGAAGTCTTGACGTCGTCCTAGCTTGCGTTGAGGAAGGTGCCATCTTGGTAGAAGGTGTAGTGCTTGTAGCGTGTGTCTCCGGCCGGGTAGGTGTAGCGACATGCGCTCACAAGAACGTGCCGCTACCGGCGAGTTACCGATATGAAGCAGTTCCAAATGTACGGCGTAATGTACTATTCTGACATGTAGCGGGAAAAACTGTCCACGGGGGAATTAGCCGACGCATGAGAGCGACCGGCGAGGAAGAAGCACAGCCAACAAGGCCGTTAGGAGCGTGTAGGCACGCAAAAAACATAGACGGGCGCTCGTGTTGACTCCCCCTTTTCGCCGTGGGAAAGTTAAGCTCCTCGCTAAGTAAGGTGAGCGTTGCGGCATTGCCTCGGGAGAAAACCATAACAATACTAATTAAACTACGCACGGGCCGAATTTCGCGGGTCGGTCTTGAAAAATCAGATCCGGTCGAGAGCATCGGTAGGCTGAAGGCTAGGTGAGACAGAAAGCTGGGTGGGGGGAACGTGGCGCCGGGCGCTTTACACACGCTCTTCTCCTTTTTACGTGGGAGATGGTAGGACAGTCGCGGACAACCAGCTCGAAGGCGAAGCGTGGGGTCGGTGGGACGATGAATTACTAGCGTGGTGCCGAGCGCTTTACACACGCTCTACTCTTTTTTACGTGGGATTAGGTAGGACTAGCGTGGCGCCGAGCGCTTTACACACGCTGTTCTATAGTGTAACTTGGTGGAGGGCCCATAACCTATTAGAGTTGGGAACGGATAGTTACACGGAGGTCGTGCCGGCCCCACAAGGGGCCCGGCTGTGGTGACTAAAGAAGTGGGAAGAGAGAGATGGCGGCCGGCGAAGGCACCGGCAAGGGCCGGCCGACCGCCACAAATAGGGAATAGAGTACCGCTAATAGCATAACACTAAGTACTAGAATGACAAATAGCTACCTTGTACATAAGCACTAGGCAACGGGATGCTAGTGCTAACACCTCCCTATTGTCATGAGCCGCACGGAAACACCGCACTCATCTACCATCACCAGTCTCACATCTCTACTCACCCTCCGCACTGACCCTCTTGACAAACTCATCTCCACAGCACGACTCGACACGTCCCGCATCCTTACACAACTCCATACGCACACTGTCCAATGGCTACTCCATCTCCTACTCATCTACCGCATCAAATCCCGCACAACCTCTCGCCGCGCCTCCACACACTGCACCTTCGCACGCCCCTACATGCACGCCGCCATCGCCCCACATCAGGCACTCCCCGGGGGGGAGTAAAACCCCCGGCCACCCTTTGGAGAGGTTGGATTTAGGCGGTTCACGGTCTAGCCATGACTTGTAAGCACCTTGTGTGGCATAGTTAGGAGGGCCAAGAGGCAGCAACCGGCGCATACGGTACTTGTTGTAAACCGGCGCATACGGTACATGTTGTAAACAATTTCAATATCTCAAGTTCCTTTTCGGCGTTTTTTGGGGGATGTGCGGCGAGAATTCATGCAACGTCTTTCTGCTGCTCTTCATGGTACTTTGGGTTCCTATCTCTGCGACGCTTTGCAGCAGGGCAGTGCTGATGCTGTGGCATGCCTTCCGAACCCTAAACCCGGGCTTCGGTTTTTTCATCTTTTCTTCTTTTTGCTTGGTGGTCTTCGCTGATTTTTCTTGTAAGACAATTTTTCAGCTTTAGCGAGGAAGCCCTCGTGTTATCTATATTATTTTACATGTATTTTGTAAGTAATTATTGAATAGGATGTAAGACCCCAAGTTCGGACCCTAATATAGAGTAACGGTATACATGGGAACTCCCCATTTCGCCAACCGTGACGCCCCGCCTTGCGGGCCCGATTCCGACCCGAATCGTCGAACCAAGTCGAAGCAGGGAACCTGGGGCATCAGAATAGACAGCAACTACCGCACAGGAAGGACGAACGTGCACAGGTCCTGCATTTCGGGTCCATTAGATTCTTCGACCCGCTGTGCCGTCTAAGCTTCACAAGTGTACCGACAAACCGGGTAAGTCTTGCTGCCAACCCCGCCGGAAACGGGGCGTTCTAATTTATAGATTACCATGACTTAACGGCCGATGACTGACAAGCCAGGAAGGTAGACGCGACGTGCCTTATATGTCATACAGCGCGGGAAAGGTAGCCTGAGCAGGAACTTTTCTTCGAGCGAGTACCATCTGCATTTCCGTCTCCCGTTCCACCGTGCCGCTTGAGCCCATCTTGCCGTAGTTGTGGTCCTGTCATCTAGCGGCCGGCGCGTCACATACGTATACGGCTATTCGCACGCAATGGCGGCATACGGTTAAAGAATATATACGGATACTAGAACTCGAGGACGCCCAAGAGCTCTTCAACAACTGAAGTATGAGTTTTCAACAGCTTTGAACGCATGTGTGGGGAAGGACTGGAAGCTGACGCGCTGCCGGTTCTGTAGGTACCGTAGCGAGGAGCGTGTGAGTCGAAACAACCGAGGCGTAGTCCGGCCTCATCGGGGAGTGGCTGTGTGTCGAAAGTGCGTGTGTCGTCGGGGAGACGACAGCGGAGTGGAGTATGGCGGGTGAATTGCATCCACGATGGCGCTCCACCATGTTTGCAGCTGTGACTTTGCTGTTGCTAGTGGGGACGTCGACAGTTAGCGGGACGCCTTCTCAGGTCAGCGTCCAGGTGACGCAGAAAAAGGTGAGTTGGGTATTTTACATCCGTGAATTTATGTGGGGCTATTCCAAAATGCATAATTGCGTTT